>CAJNIZ010009077.1:0-13837 GCA_905231905.1 Symbiodinium pilosum
AGTTTAGACAGTGACTCATATAGTTTAGAGTGTCTGGTCCAAGCAAGGCTTTAGGGTGGACAGCACGAAGGGGAACAGGAATCTCGTGATTAGAATTTTTGGGCACTGCGGTGGAAATCCTTCCTTAGGCCCCGGGCTTCATGAGGTTTCTGCTGAATGTGTTTAGAGCTGATGACAATTTAATGTTTAGGGTTCAGGGTTTAGTCAGGTCTAGGGTGGGTTCAGGGCTTAGGGTTCTAGACCTTGCTTAGAGATCTAGCTGACTAAGCCTTAGAATTGCTGCAGCTGTGCACCAGACTTCTGGTCAACTGGGATCTCTTGGCGACCCCTGAATCTAAATAGCAAACCCCAAACGTTAGGGCCTAAACCTCACGCACCACATGTCCGCATATAACCCTTACATCCCCCTTGCATGAATGGACCCTAACACCCTATATAATTCCTATATCCCGGTTAAAGGGACGTTCAATTTTCGCGCGCTATACATCTTACATATATGTATGTATATACTCTTCCAAAAAGGGCCTTGAATTATATCATTTTATATACACCCTGTCTTTTATGTCCCCATATAACCCTTATATCAATGAGAGGAACCCCGAATTGGAGCGTTTTACATCCTGCACATAGCTACATATCTACATGTATATATATATATATACACACATATATATATACCCATATAGTTGCCCTGCCTTACTCCAGCGAAGGCGTTCCCCCAGTCAAGAAAGGCAGAGAGGCTGGAAAGGGTCTGGGGCTTCAGGGTTCTGGGTTTAGGGTGTGGGTCAATACAGGAGCCCAAATAACAGGTATAGAATGTAGGGTTCAGGATTTCAGGTTGGGAGCTTAGGGCCTACATAGCTACCGACATACACGTAATGACGGAGGGAATTGAGACGGAAACGAGAATAGGAAATGGAAGTTGCGTAGGGTTTGGTCGGGATAACTACCAACATCGGGGTCTAGACTCCATGTATAAGTATGGTATCGGGTATCTCAAATTGTCTACCCTAAACCCTAAACCCTGTGTTACCTGAACCTCAGAGAAGATCTTTTTCGCTTTCTGAACGTTTTCCGCAAGTCTGGGGCTAGGTACCAGGGCTTTAGAGTGTAGGGGGGTTTTAGCGTTTACCCTAAACCCTTAACCCTGATACCCTAAACCACTAAAACCCTAAGCCCCAAAACCCTCATACACCTATCAAAGCTCAATGTTCATATTGTTTAGGCCAAGGGTTTGACATTCAGGGCTTCGGATTTGCGGTGTACGGCAAGGTTCAATGTTTGGGGTGTAACAGTTGTAGTTAAGCTGGAATTAAGGGCTGGGTTTAAGGTTTTGCGGTTTAGGGTGTGAGGGTTGGGCTTTAGGGGTTGCTCTCTTTTTTTTGGTGATGGGTTCTTGCACAGACACTTGAGCAGCTGAGATTAGTTTACTCGCTTCGTTCTCAGCCTCCGAAGCGTTGGTATTTGATTTTACCACATGTTCCCAAAGCTACTCTGGGCAAAGCTTAGACTCCATTACTGGGGTGCTCAGGGGTTTAGGAAACCGCTGTGAGCACTCTCGACTATGCGGCCCTACTTGAAAATGGCTCCTTCATCTACCTTGTTCTCAGCTGAGTAGTACTTAATTTCTATGGTACCCAATATAGAGTAAGATTATATCCTCCTTTTGGGTATAGTATTTAAAATGAAGAAATATTACCAATAGGTTTACCCACCAAACAAAACGCTACTCAGCTGAAGCAGGAATGGATCCCGGGAGTCTTTCTATTTCAGGGGTTCCTTCAAACACGGGTGCACTCAGCTAGCTGAGATATGGGTGTTTCCCAAAATTAGGGGTACCTTTTTGAGGGTCTCCGTAAAAAGGATTATAGCATATTGGCGTCTATGTTGGAGTCCCCGTATTTTTGGAAACGACCATATAGTGACATTAGAAACAGACTATGGGGTCTCCCTTGATGACCAGGACAAGTTTGAGAGGCTCCTTTCTGTAATTCCCAGCAACTCTCCATGTAATCCATCTTCCTCGTTTCCTCAACCGCAAATCCTATACTTTCCATAACCCATACATCAGACTCCAAAGATCTTCCCTTTTCTGGCCACCATTCTTTTGATCCTCCTATGAAACCCTAAGCCAGATCCTTTGGGCCTAAGATAATCCACCCCCCCTCCTGCCACTAAAGGTTTAGGGTTTAGGGTTTAAGGTTTAGGGTTTAGAGTTTAGCCCCCGGGAGCTGGTCCCGGGAAAAGTTCTTCTATAGCGAAAGAATATCCTATGTTCTCCGAAGTACGGCTATCGAAGTGTCTCGTAGTATGCCTACCAAGCCCCAAAGCCTAAACCTTACGCTCGAAGCCCAACCTACGCTCCAAACCCCAAACACTAACCTTGAACACTAAGCCCCAAATCCTGAACCTCAGCCTGTCTCTTACATAGTATACCTTCTCAGCGTCCGGCTGTTAATCAGGCTCACGGACCACTTTGGCGTGATGATTCAACTGGAGCCGATCGTTGCCGCGCTCCCAGCCGACCCTACCCTTGAGCCCTAAGCGGTTTAGGGCTTAGGGTTTTGTGCCTGGGGTCTAGGGCTTAGGGTCTAGGGCTCTAGGGCGTGGGGCTTAGGGCTTGGGGTCTAGGGCTAAGGGTTTCTTGGGGTCTAGGGCTTAGGGTTTATAGGGTTAGGGCTTGGGGTTTCGGGTTTAGGATTAGAGCATTCGCGAGCTATAGTCCACTTGAAGGGGGTTATTTAGGGGATTCTATATTAAATTATATAAGGGGAGTATTATGGGGGTTATCAAGGGGAATGCCAGGAGTGTAGACAATGGCGCATATTCGAGTATATAGGCGTTTAAAGGGGTTTGGCTTAAGGGTTTTGATGGCCTGGGAATTACTTAGCTGGTTGGTAAACCCTAAACCCTAAACCTACATAATTCCCTTATATGCCCAAATAAACCCTTACAACCCTATTTACCAACCATATACCTCTTTCCCGGCCCATCTACGTACGCTTGAGCCTTAGGGGTCCCACATGGTTCAGGGACTTGGAGTGTAGGGTTTCAGGTTTGGGGTTTATGGTAGTTTAGGGCTCCACGTGCCCTATATCGTACTCCAGCGTACAAAGACATGATTGCTACATGAACTGATGCGCTTACAAGCGGCCAAGCGTTCACCGGAAACATAAGCAACAGGGTATGCTTATGAAATGCAACGCCGGAATGTCGGCCCCGCCACCCCCTAAGCCCTAAACCCTAAAACCTTCGAACCCTAAACCCTATAAGCCCTAAATCCTAAAACGAAAACCCCTTTGGCTGACTATTTTCCGACTCAGCGTATGGGTTTCGACCAAGAGGTCTAAGGAGAATCTAGCGTGCAGATGGGCTCCAGACAGCTTCATTCCATGCTAGCTTTAGGGTCGAAGGTTCAGGGGTTCAGGGTTTAGGGGTTTAGGGCCCGAGCCTTTACGTAGGGTTTAGGGCTTGGTGTTGAGGGTGCAGGGGTTTCAGGTTACAGCTGCCTGGGAATTGCATGAAGACACTCTTCATACCACGCGACTTCTTCCGGAATTGTAGCGCCACGCACCTCCAATACTAAACTCTGCGACCCAAGCTCAAAGCCCCACACTGTCCTGAACCTAGCGGGTCCTGAAATAGGCTTTTGGTTTCAGGGTTTAGGGTCTAGGGTTTAGGTCTCAGGGTTTAGGTCAGGGTTTAGGATTCAGGGTTTACGGTTCAGGGCTTAGGGTGTAGGGGTCAGGAATGCTTGCTGGCTTCAATCTCAGTAATGACGGGCAGCAACAAGCACAATGGTTTCACCAAAGCTCCGGGGAAGGGGCAGCAATACTGCTACACCTAAACCCTCAGCCCTGAACCCTGAAGCCACAAAATCCGCCTCAGGCCCGAAGCGCCCTAAGCCCCAAAACCCGAAACCCCGTTGAGGTCCAAAGCCTAGACCATAGGCACGTCACCCCACAGTTTGAACCCCCAGCGCCCTACATCAATATGAGCTGAACCGCCAACCCCCGAAACCCTTGAATCTCGGAATTAGTAGGGATATTAGGGTTAGGGTTGACGGCGTCAGGCTTAGGGGCTATAACCCTAAACCCTAGTAACCAATAAGACCGCAACATGTCTCCACGCTTAAGCCCAGAAGTGTGCATTCTTTCAGGTTACGATGCTGCCAAATCATGTCAGGAGCAAGCTTGCGGGGCTTATGAGTAGTTAGCCCTGGGCGGTTATGAGGACTTAGGATTACCCGCCATTTCCTGTGTTTGGACTTTTTTGGCGATTGTTAAATTGTGTTTTGGGCCATTGCTTTACCTACGTTGGAGGATCCAAGCATCCCATAATACGGCCTGTGGAGCCTTTTTCAATCATAAATCATTGCTGCTGTGGGCCTTATTTCAGTTGTGGGCAGATCAACGTTAGGGACCCAAAGTTGAACACATTTATGCAGGGGCCTCAAATTTAGCAGAGAGTGTTGAGGCATGTTAAAACCTACAGCTCCACATGGCCCTCACCTAACGAAGCAGGGATGTCTGGTTGTGTGAAGATTCACTCGCTGCAGTCCCGATAAACCTTCAATGAGCATTTTAGTTTTGTTTTTAAAGCAGGGTTCCAGCAAAATTGTAGATGTAGCTGGCTACCAAGTCCATACATGTTGCAGACAAGTGTTGGGGGCTACACCATGAACCCAACTCAACCGGGTGGGCAGTTGCCTTATCAAAGCAATGGCGTCCTTGAGAGTGATGAGGGTTCTCTGTTCGTCATGACAATGCAACATGCGCCCCATCGTATTCTTTGATGCACTGTTAAGGTCTAGGGTCTAGGGCCCCAATAATGTAATCCCCCAGCCTACCCTAAACCCTAAACCCTCAACCTAATAAGAACATTTCCTGCATTATGTCATGGTCTTATGTTGTGGAATGTTACTACAGGGATGAGGGCTTGGAGAGTATTTCCGCAAACCAGTAGCATCCCGCCAGTTCTCGCAGTGTGGATTCTTTCCTAAACCCTAAGCCCTAAGGCCCTGATTTCGAAACCGTAAATCCTAATCCCTAAACCCCAAACCTTAATCCCACATCCCTCAACCCTAATCCCTAAACCCTAAACCCTAAATTAAGGCCCTTTGTACTTGGGGGGTTTACAACACAGGCCTTAATTTTCAAGGCCCAAGACTTGGTGGTGCAGGGAGGTACAAGAACAAGCTTAAGCTGAGTCTTGGCTTAGGGATGTCGGTTTAGCCCTGTTGGGGTTCGGGATTAGGCTTTGTGGCTTGAAGGTTACCCTAAACTAAGTTGGTGTTAAGGAACTTGAATTCAGTTTCTACATTCAGGCAACCCTATTCTTTACGATGTATACCCATTTTATGGTAACGTAACTTAAGTTCCTGAGACTAAGATTTCCAGCGGCCCCCTGCCTACGGTAATTTCAACTTGTTGCCCTCATCAAAGGCCTGAGTACTGACCCCCTTAAACCTGAAACCCAAACCATTAACCCCAAATGAAGTAAGGCCTTTATTATGGGATTTGGTCAATATTTCTAGGGCGCCTGAAGAATAATCTAGGAAGCCAAACCCTACACCCAAATGAAGCCAAACCCTGAACCCAATTTAAGTACGGCGTTTATTTTGGTATTTGATGAGTATATGTCTGGTTACTGAAGGATATTGATGAGTTTGTATATTGTCTGTCTATTTTGCTTTGTGGACCAGAAAGAAAGCCAGCGGCCAACTCCTAAACTAAAAATGCTAAACCCTGAGCTCACACCCCAATCCCTGCATATCATTGACCAGAGACCACGCCCAATCAGGGCCTAAATGAGGGTTGGAGGGTTGGGTGCTGAACAACTTCCAATGATAGGGTAATGAATGGAGAACCCATGGAAAAGCTAGACGGAAGTTGAAATTGCAAATTGGAATGAACAAGGTGTTTGAGAGGAAAAGCTCTCAGTATAACCGTCCTAGACTCTTGGTATGATCATAGAAAACTGGGCACTTGCCTCAAACAGACCTGAACACATTTTGGTATTTGTGTCTACAGTCTACAGTCACCAACCCCATCGACGCAGGACTGTGATGCACATTCGCGATCAGGCTGTTGAGGGCTCAGTCTTTTTTCTTAAGGTGCAGGATGGGTGAATGTAGATTTCTAAGCTTTAAACTCTAATCCTCAACCCTAAGCCCTGAGTGCTAAACCCTAAGCAGGCTTTACGGGATTTCGAGCTTCAAAATCGTAACGCTTTGGAGGCTTGGATGGCCAACACGGGGCCCTAAGCAGGCCCCATTTTCATGGGTTCCCCTGCTACCCACTCTTTCTTGCCCTGTCGAGATGATTAAGGCTACTGATGAATGTCGGGGGGGGAATGCAGGGGGGTAGTGTGAGGGAACTCAAGGAAAGTCTTAATTCTATGAATACAGGTTGGGTTAGGCCACGCAATGATAGGTACCTTGGGAGCATCTTGTGATTACCATGACCCCTTGTGGTCACTCTAAGTGGCCCGGGCCCATACAAGACTTGGTTCAGGGCACATGCCCACCCAGAGCCATAGGTCTGATACGTAAAAGGCGTGAGAGGGCCGGCTTCAGTGGGGATAAGGACTTAGGGTTTAGGGTTTATTCAGGACTATGGTAGGATTCAGGATCTAGATTTAGGGTTTTGGGACCTATCTACTTTTAATCATGTCTAACAAATGGTGAAGGACATAGAAAGTTCGATGGACAATAGGTTGTTGAAGGGGTTCGTTTGGATGGTACTTGGGGGCCTAGCAGATTGAGATCTCGCATTTTGGAGCGTGTTATGTAGAGTTATATGATGAATTCAAGTGAGTACTCAGTTTTTGTAGACTTCTATACAGCATCCCCCAAAATTGCATCCTTTTATCCACTATTCTTCTCTGTAGAGCTGTTGAGCAGGGGCGCCAAAGTTTGTGCAATGGACCCTACACCCTAAATCCAAAACCCCATGGACCCTAAACTCTAGACCCTAATTCCTAAACCCTGAACCATCCTAAACCCTAAACCTTTAAACCCTAAACCTTAAACCCTAAACCCTAAACGCATCGACGAGCGTAGGCCCCGACAGTATGCGCCTCCCAAAACTAATCAGATGAGCCCAAATGTGATAATGAATAAGCATGTGAGCTGTAGTCTAAACTCCTTAAAGGGGGCTATATAGGGGATTAGGGTTTAGGGTTCAGTTTAGGATGTAGGGCTATAGGGATATTACCCCAATAATGGAGAATCAAATGGAAAAGAACATGGTAAACAAAATGGAAGCTGCTATATATAGGGTTATATAAGGATTATATGAGCTGTAGTCTAAAGTTTCAACTCCTTAAAGGGGGTTGTATAGGGATTAGGGTTTAGGGTTCAGTTTAGGATGTAGGGCTATAGGGATATTACCCCAATAATGGAGAATCAAATGGAAAAGAACATGGTAAACGAAATGGAAGCTGCTATATATAGGGTTATATAAGGATTATGTGAGCTGTAGTCTAAANNAAAGGGGGCTATATAGGGGATTAGGGTTTAGGGTTCAGTTTAGGATGTAGGGCTATAGGGATATTACCCCAATAATGGAGAATCAAATGGAAAAGAACATGTTAAATGAAATGGAAGCTGCTATATATAGGGTTATATAAGGATTATGTGAGCTGTAGTCTAAACTCCTTAAAGGGGGTTATATAGAGGAGATTATATAGGGGACTACTATATGGGTTATTAAGGGGGATCCTAGGAGTCTAGACAATGGCTCATGTAGGGTCTAGTGTTTGTGGTTTTAGGTTTAGGATGCTAAGCCCTAGGGTTTAGGGCTTGAGGTTTAGGATTTAGGGTCTAGGGTTAGCCCTCATCATCCCAATCTTTATAAATCAGCTGGCTTGAACTTGTTGGGTCCCATGTATTACGGTGGGGCATACATACCCTAAATCTCTCCCACATAGCGTAAGCCTTTAATACCAGCAGGTTCGGAGAATCTCCGAATTGTGACTCCACTTAGATGGGCTTAGGGTTCAGGATTTAGGGTTGATGTCTAAGGACTTTTGGAGGGACCCCTAATAGGGACCCTTGTAGCTTATGCGGGTTAGTATGGGGACTACCTAGGGATATAGGGGTTATATAATGATGATATAGTGGTTATATATGTTAATGGGATTAAGGGTCCCTATTAGGGGTCCCTCCTAAAGTCCCTAGATGATGGGCGAGGCACTGGCTACGCGATTTGTAAAGAAGGGCCTATATGAGCTATGGTCTAAACTCCTTAAAGGGGGGTTATATAGGGGATTATCTAGGGGACTACTAAGGGGTTTATAAAGGGGGATTCTAGGAGTTTAGACTGTAGCTCACATGGAAATAGATGGGCTTACAACCTGAATTACGAACCATTTAGTTAATTACCAGGCCATCTAAGCAGCAATGGCTTCAAGAGACTGCGTACAGTGGCCATGAAATCAGGGCCAGACTAAAGCAACACAAAGCCCTTAGGGTCCAAGTACCTAATACTTACATACTTGCCCAAAACCTGTATCAAGAATTACTACTACCCAAAACCCAAGTACCCAATTATTGTGTACATGGACCCTCTGGGTTATAGGGCTTTCCGGCCCAAAGCCTCAACTCTAAACCCCAAACCCAAGGAGTATGTTCGCAGCCGCGTGTCGGAATCGGAGGAGGGAACCAGTCAGGAGGCCCATCGCCCACTAGGTACTTACTTGAAACCCAAGAAGTATGTGAGAGGTTTAGGATTTAGGATTTGGGGTTTAGGTTGTCAGAATGATGTTCCCTTTTGGGCTGCCTACGTAGTATAATTAATGCGGCCCCTGATATAGAGGGTACAACAGATGGAACAATAATGTTTGATAGCCCTTCATAATACATTTCATGTAGAACAACAGCACGTTTGCCTCTTTTGAAGAGCTGTGGTCACATTTTACCTTTCTCCGAGGCCCAGGTACAGACTCGGATTATGATTGAAGGATATTGTGTTTTTGGTGGGAAGTACCCTAAGCCCTAAACCCTTCTGGTTCAAGATTTGGGGTGTAGCCTAGGAGTTGGGCTAGAGTTGGGGGTCCCGCTTTGTGATTTAGGATGTAGGAGTTGCCTTTCAAGGTTTGGGGGCTTAGGGGTCCCCCAACATGGATCAGGGTTTAGGGTTTGGGTTTTAGGGGGTTTTGTTTGGAACCCTAAACCCTAAACCTATAGCCAAGCTGTACAGGGCTTGCTGCACAGCAAGGGTGTAATGAAGGTTGGGCCCCATGCACTGGCAGTCTCTGAAAAGGTTATATGAGCTTTAATCCGTACTCCTCAAAGGAGGTTATACAAGGGAGTATATAGGGGACTGCTTTAGGGGGTATGAAGGGGGATACTAGGAGTTTCGACTATAGTTAATACAGTGTTTGGTATGCGCAGCTTAATGTAGGGCCTAGTAGGGACTATTACGCGTGGCAGATGATCCATTTGAACCTTCACTTGGCAGGAAGGATCTAAACCCTAAAGCCTAAACCCAAGAAGACAGCAATTTGAAGGTTAGGTGTGCTCTATCCGTAAGGCAGCAATGATAGTCGCAAGGTTCTCCGTAAGATTTACTCGAAAGGTCCAACACCTAGGAAACATTGGGTTTAGGTTTAGGGACCCAAAATCTAAGGGTCCCATGCAATTATATAGATATGATATACCCTCATTAGACATAACCCAGAGGGTCCATGTACCCAATAATTGGGTACTTGGGTTTCGAGTAATAATAATATTAGATACAGGTTTTGGGCAGGTAGATAAGTAGTAGGTACTTGGACCCTTAGGGTAAGTAAGGTTTGCCATCGCAAGGACGACCCAATGGCCGGATGACTGCATACTGGACCCTGAGGGTAAACCTTCCTCTCAAAACCGGAAACACGAGGCCTGGGTTTAGGTTTTAGGGTTTAGGATTTAGGGACCTTCAACCCCTAAACCAAACCAAAATCTCAACGCCCCTAAGCCCCAAACCCTCAACACCCAAACCCTGGACCTCTAATCCCTTAAGCCCAAAGTCTCAGCCTAAAGAGTCCTGTCCACCTTAACCCTACTCTCTTAGTCTGCCATCCCTCAGCGTCTGGCTAAGAGGGTTATAGAAGGTTTGGGGTTTAGGGTTTAGGGTTTAGGGTTTGGGGTTGAGGGTTTAGGGTTTGGGGTTTAGGGTTTAGGGTCTAGGTTTTTAGGGTTTAGTTTTTGGTGTCTAGGGTCAGGGTTTAGGGTTTTCAGGTATAGGTAACCCTTCCATACTTAAACCTTTTCCTGGGCTAGGGAATTCAGCAAGTAAGAAAGCCCCAGAGGCATCTCAAAACTGGATCCCCCAGAAGAAGAGGTCATGGAGATCATAACATGGGGTTTTTTGTCGCACACATAAGGGATGGAATGTTTTGATCTTCCGCACGGTTTGGATAGGAAGCTGGCCCTCAACCCTGAGCTTTAAGCCCCAAACCCTAGACCACAAACCCTGCACCCTAAGCTTTAAACCCCTAAGCCCAAACCCTAAGCCTAAAATCCTCAACCCCTGAATCTTAAACCTTAAACCCTAAGCCTTGAACAGTCGATGGCACGCAGGCTCCAGCTGCTTCGGCAACCCACCGGCGAGCAACCTCTCCCTGGATGGGACGCCTCAAGGCGCACGTTTTGGAATTTAGGGTGTAAGGTTTTACGGGTTTCGGGCTTAGGGTTTAGAGGCTTTAGGGTTAAGAGTTAAAGGGTTAAAGGTGTAGGGTCTAGGGCCTAGGGTTCAGGGCCCGGGCCTTTTTATGGCGGGCCCAGAAGCTAAACCCTCCAATCCTCTAGCCCTTTACGCATGACTTCCCTAATTGGAGGTTCAAAGGAGTTCTAACCCACTTAGGACTGTTAATGCAAACGAATTATGAGCCTCTAAGTCCCCGAGCACGGTTAAAAGTGGGTTATAGGTACCGGTTATGGCTGGCTTGTAACCCTTAATCCACACAATTGTATGTGAATATTTGAATATGCCGATGTCCCTGTTATCCCCCAGTTTGCATTTCATTCCGAATTGTTCGTTTCCATTTGATGCTCAAGTGTTGGTTTATGCCTATCATGAAGTTCCAAGCAAGCCATAAAGTCCTAAACCTTGAGCCCTCGCACCCTTAAGCCCACCCTGAACCCTATACCCACAACCCTAAACCCTTGAAACCTTAAACCCACAAACCTTAAACCTTAAACCCTAAGCCCTCAGCCTAAACCCATCAAACCTTAACCCTAAACACACTGAGCCATGAAGTCCTACGCCGCACATGCACTAATCCCCAGGTCTACGGCCTCCTGAAGCAGGTTGAAATCGAAAGATTTCAGGTTTTGTTTTAACGTCTACCTGAACCCCAAAGGTAGGTAGGATAAACTCCCTAGAGCACACAATTTGATAAGGTAGTAGCTAGGTTGATGAGTAAAGGCCCACTAGTGGCAGGTGGTTTGACGACCGACACTTCTCAAAAGCACCTCCGAGCGGGTATTGAGATCTTATGGGAGTGGCACGTACGCAGGCGCCCAACCTGGAATTAGAGATAGTAATTCTGGTTGTATGCCCTTGTATATTCCCGTATGAACCCCTTACAGAAACATGTGCTGACCACATATCTATGGGAAGCGCGGCGCATGGCTTTGGCCGCAGTATACGATCGCACAGCGGGCTGTGACTACAAAGCCCCGACCCCAAGCCCTGAACCTTGATTTTCTTTTGTTTCTAAACCCTCTATTTGCTCTAGACACCCCAAACTCTAGATCCCACGCCCCAAACCTTTAGCCCTACATTCATCTTAAGTTAGGAATTAAATTCCTTCGACCGACACCCTAGTGGTCCAAACCCCAGGCCCTAAAACCAAAAGCACTAAACTGGTAGGCCCCAAACCCAAAACCTAAACCTTAAACCCTAAACCCCACTAAATCAGAGAAATTCTGAGGTCTCCATGCCTCTGCTACGATTTAGCGCTGCTGCAAGCCCTGAAGATGGCGAAGATAGCTGCATTCTGATGGTGGAGGAGTGGGTTTAGGGATTTAGGGTTTAGGGGTAGTATTCGTATTACTGTTAGTATCAGTGTTCGTATTAATAGTATGAATATTCTGATGGTGGAGGAAAGGGTTGGGGGTTTAGGGTTAAAGGGAGGATTTAAGGATTGAGGGTTGAGGATTTGGGATTCAGGGTTTAGGGTTCTAAGCCCTAAATCCGAAGCAGCGGGCGCTGGATTGTGTCTAGGGCTTTGGGCGTACGGTCAGTAGCATTCTGATGGTGGAAGAGTCC
The DNA here is from genome assembly GCA_905231905.1 of Symbiodinium pilosum. Taxonomy (NCBI): domain Eukaryota; class Dinophyceae; order Suessiales; family Symbiodiniaceae; genus Symbiodinium; species Symbiodinium pilosum. Next base: position 12,261 of record CAJNIZ010009077.1, read on the forward strand.
AGGTTTCAGGGTGTTGGAACATGTTTACGGATTGAGGGTTTAGGGGCTAGGTTAGAGACTTGGGCTCAGGGTAAACGGCCTTATGGGTTTAGAGCCTGGAGCCTGAGGTTTTACAGGCTCAGGGCTCAGAAGGGCTGTGTATAGAGTTATTTTGGGGGTTTTGAGCGCTCGGCCTCAACATTCTGTATTTGAAAAGGGCTCTCAACATTCTGTACCTGAAAAGGGCTCATGAGGTCCCTCAGCGCTTGGGGTCTAGTGTATTGCCTGCGAGCCATGTTTTTCTACGTTTCCACCTGTACCCCAACTGTTGATGCATGCACCATCAAACGCCCCCAAGTACTCCATAGCGCCGCCACACACCCTAAACCCTAAACCGCATAAGGGCAAGCCTGGTTAGAGACGGAGGGATGAGATCCTTCAACCCTAAAACCCTGAACCCTATGTATTCCTGTATAACCCTTACTACTCCCTTCAAAGGGAGTCTATTTAGATGGCCTGGGTATTTGCTAAATGGTCAGTGATTCTCACTATAAGCCTTGTATCCCCCTAATTAAAGCCCCTTATAGTTATATCTATGAAGCATTTAACGAATTCCAAGCCCACCTAAGTAGGTAAGAGTGGAAAGGATTTCTGCCTCAGTGCAACAGCGGCGTCTGGATTGCTCGCGGAGGTCGGCAGGGTAGGTTTACTGGGTAGGGTTCGCTGTCGGGGGTTTCGGGTTTCAGGTTTAGGGTTTTGGGGTTTTGGGTTAAGAGTGTCTTGGGGACCCTAAATCCATAGACCTTACCACGTTTTTGAGAAATCTACGCGTCAACTGTTTCGCCTCCAGGTGCGGTCCTGATGTAACACTTCAAGTTGCGGTCTTGTATCATAGCTAATGCAGACCCATGATTCATAAACCCCTTCCTTTTAAGGGCCCACCCTAAACCCTGATATTAGGATCCCTATTATAATCCCGATTTAGCGGAGGAGGTTTATGAATCAGGTGTCTGGTTTAGGACACTTACAGCGGGCTTTCTGAGTTCCCGCCCCTTACCCAGTATCACAGCTGCACCTTGCTTACTGGAGTTAGTGAGGAAAAAAGGAATCCATTCCATAAGGATTGTATTCCCTTCCTTCCTACTAACTCTAAGCCCCGAACCATATATATATATATAATACCAAGATAATAATAATGATAGTAGTAATCACAAAAACTCGCAATCAACTCTAAGCCCTAAAACCCTAAACGCTAAACCCTAAATAGTAGTTTCCATTTTCTTTTCCATTCTCCTTACATAAACCCTTTCTAACCCCTATATTGCCTCCCATTCCTTACCAACCTCCCACGAAGTTCAACACGACGAACCAGACCTTAGTGGCCTCCTACGGACCCCCTCCAGGTCCTAAGGGTCGGGTTTAGGTTGGGTACTGCCCCCCCCCCCCTCAGTAACAGTTGGATAATACTTATACTATGGTTATATATAGCCCTTAATAGGACCCCTAATATAGACTGTTACTGGGGGGGGGCAGTACCCAACCTAAAACATTTTGATCTTCACCCAAAGGCTCAACAGCCTGCCTCGAACCCCCAAGCT
>CAJNIZ010009079.1:3382-13834 GCA_905231905.1 Symbiodinium pilosum
TCCTTAGCAGCAACCCAGTAGAGTCAGCTCAGTGAGGTGGCAATGATCTTCTACTTGATCGGTTTCGTCGGATTTCTTTCCTCGACAATAACGACGGTCATCATGCTGCTATGTGCTGGGGAGGTGCAGACCGAACTGGGCTGCCAGGAATTTATGCGGAGAATTGGTAATTATTCTCGGGCTCCATACCTCTTTTTCATGGTGGGCTTCCTCTACGCATTCGCTTCTGTCATACGCTATTTCGTAACCATGAAGACCCTCGGTGGCCTGATAATACTTGGCCTTGTCATGCTCATTGCCGCTGCGCTGATTTCCAGCACCTGCGACTTCTTCGTACGTTGCTGCATTCAAACACACAATGGCATCAATGAGTCCCTTAGCCGCCAGATTAATATGAGCTGGAGTCCATATTAGGGGTTACTAAGTGACCATTCAGAGTGGACATGGTGGTGTTTCTTGGTAGTTTTGTGTAGCCCTTAAACTATTCCAAACATGTCCGTTAGTTATCTGGAATATTCATTGCATCAGATATCCTGTCATTGGGGGGTGTGGAGGAACCACTTCTTGACTAAACCCCAAATCCTAAACTGAAACCCTAAACTCGAAATTCTCAACCTGCTTGTGATCGTATGCCCATCGTGGCCCATCCGTGAACTCACCCTTGAAAGTCGAAAAAAATAAAAACAACACACACGCACACGCACACGCACACACACACGCACACACACACACACACACACTCTCTGGAATACAAGGGCTTGAACAAGTATCAACCAGGACCCTCCTTGTACCCTTAATTGGGGATATATGGTCCCCAATAGTGGGTACTTAGGCCCTAATAGAGGGTAGGAGGACGGTCTAGGAATACAATCGAGAATTTGGTTGAGGAAGAGAGGAAAATGCCCTGCTTGTATAGCGGGCATCTCACAGAATAGTCTAGGAGGGCCCCCTACACTGTAATAGTGGTATACTGGGAATATAGTAGGACCCTAGTATGATCCTTAGTATCCCTTATAGTCACCATTACTGGGTGGGGGGTCCACCTAAGGGATAGTATTGGATGTAGGGGCCTAATCCCCTACCATCATCACGTTGACGTCGATTTCAGGCACCCCAATATTACACAAGGAACCTTGGACCGCAACACTTGTAAATAGCTTAGTAAGACATGCCCGAAATCCTCATCCCTATACACCCGCATATGGTATGAACCCAGTGTCCATTTCATGTTCCATGTTCTTTTCCATGTGACTCTCAATGATGACGTAAAATATCCCTACATCCTGATCAGCTCTTGGGACAAGCCTGAGTTGTGCACAATTTCCTTCCTAGAAGTTCCTCGACAATTGCTCTGGACTGTCGCCAACCTTGCTCTTTTACCAGCTATGAGCTCCCAAAAAATAAAGCTACATTCGGGCATCTAGTCCAAGCTGTGAGACGCATGGCCTTGATTTTGGCGCCCAAATCCTGGTCCTTGCGAGCAGGTCTTACTGGACTTCTAGGCTTCTGCGGCCCTAGGGGGTGGGTTTAGGGTTCAAGGTTTTTCCAGGCATAGCGAAACCCTCCACTTGGGGTCTTCAGGGTCAACCGGCTTCCCAAAAGCCGGGCCAGGGCCCGGAGGCCTTTTAGGTGGTAACTCAGGCTTTAAGGAGGGGCCTCAGCCAGGCTTCCGGCCTCAAGAAGGTATGAAATTGGAAGCTCTTGCTTTTGAGTAGATGTAGTGTGCTTGGCCAAGATGGACCTAACTGAGTTTGGAAAGGCCCCACATCCCGAAGGGAAGAGGTTTGGGTGGTTTGGCCGCGGCACGGGGTGGGTGAATGTGGCAGATGGTCACAACCGGGCCATCGCAGCGTGTCTCATAGCATGACGCACTTGAAGCAAGGTTGTGGCAGCACCATCTCTGCTTCAGCGGCCACATCACAGCAAAGCATAAACTCTACACCCTTAACCCTAAACCCTCAAACCGACCCTATACTCTTCAACCCTTAAACCCCTAACCCTAAAACTTTAACCCCTCAACCCTATATGGTAGCTTCCCCAAACAGGGGGACCCCAATATAGACCCTTAAATACTTCAAGTCCTTTTTATCGTGACCCCCAAAATGGTATCCCTAATCTTGGGAAGCCCTCATATACCCGTAGACAACACCCTAGAAGCGCAGTTACCTATATATTGGGTTCCTGTCCTTGGGTCCCTATATAAACTTGAAATATTTATAACCCAAGAACCTACTATATGGGTACCTGGGCTTCTAGGGACAGCTCAGGTTCGAGGAGCTTAACCTCACGGATGCTCAGGTGGAGGAGGATGCCGCAAGGCTGCAGTTCTACGGTTTTAGGGTTTTAGGGTTTGGGTTTGAAGGTTTAGGGTTTTAAGGTCTAGGCTTTAGGGCTCTAGGGTTTAGGGTTTTTAGGGTTTGGGGTTTTAAGGTCTAGGCTTTAGGGCTTGGGGGTTTTAAGGTTTAGGCTCTAGGGTTTGGGGTTTTTAAGTTTAGGCTTTGGGGTTTGAATTTTGGGTTTTCGGGTTTTAAGGTCTAGGCTTCGGGATTAGACTTTTAGGCTTTTAGGGTTTTTGGAGTTCTTGTTTTTTTGGTGACTTTCGTCAGGAACCAAGTCGGCCAGGGCCCGATGATTAGGGCTTAGGGCTTTGGTACTTAGGGAAGGTGTCGTACACGATACGGGGCTCTTATTTATGACTCCGGAAATATGAGGGTGTTTTCCAAAATTAGAGGTGCCTTTCTAGGGCAAGGATTATAATATTTTCAGGGCTGTATGGGGGTCCTCCTATTTCGGGGAACTGCCATAGTCCGTAGTCAAGGAGTCCTTGTTTCCTAAACGCTAGCCCCTGAAGCCTGTGGGCTGAGCTTCTTATCCTTAGGGCTCCGGGTTACCCCATGTCTGCTGTTCTAATACTTGAACTCCTCAATATACACTAATTCCCCAAGACCTGCCCTTATTCCCGAAATGCCAAGCATCCAGCTTTGGAATGCTTGGAACTTGGGGCGCTCTCAATTGCTGTTGGAGATTCATGGGACTAAGTAGGCATTTAATTGGGGTTGCCCCAAGTAGAAATGCAGGTATAGCCCCAGGTCTCGCTAGTTACTAGTTCCCATGAACCCACACGTAGAGTAAAAAGCAGGTAGCTCCACCCCAAACTAACATGGAATGCCATACAGGCTCTTCCAAAGAGGATAGCAGTCTGTACAGTGTCTGGTGTTTGAGCATTCCAGCTTTGTCTGGGGGAAGGTGCAAGCATAGACCCAGCCATCCGCAAACCCTAGACCCAAAGTCCTAAGCGAGCCCCTTTTTCAACCCTCCGGGAACGGAATCTTGGGTGAGCACAGAGGAATATGCTCTCTGGGAATCCTACACGACTGTCTGTTTTCTGGGTCAACACCCAAAACCTTAACCCTTGAACAAACCCTATATAACCCCATTATAGTAGTTGCCAATTTCTTTTCCATTATCCTTATTTAACCCCAATATAAATATAACCCCAATATAACCTAAATATAACCCCAATATAACCCCAATATAAATATAACCCCAATATAAATATAACCCCAATATAAATATAACCCTAAACCCAGAAAATGCTGCTCAGGTCTTGTCTTGGTTCGCAAAGAACCACAAAGTCCGTGCCCTTGATGACTGTTTCACTGACCTTTCAGGACGGTGCTACATGTGGACACCGGCTGGGTAGTATCTTACAGTGGGGCAGCGTGAGTTCAAGATGGAGTAAGACATTTGTTGACATAGTTTTTTTCAGTTTCTACTCCCTCGAGTATAAAACGTATAAAGTCAAACTGCTAAGCCGTAGCCCGATCCACCAGCATTAGGGTCAAACCGCCTGCTAGCACCCTAGGCACTCGGAATGGGACCATGCTAGCCCAAACCCCTAAACACTAAACCCTCAATGATAGCTGCAACGGGTTCGTGGGAGGGTGGGAGGGTGGGAGGGTGGTAGGTGAGGTGGGTGGGGGTTCGCCTCTGCAAGTTCGATTCGATCGTCAACCCGATTCAATGCTGGTGTTTGTGGTTGGCTGGGCATGCTTTAGTCTCCTAGATCCTGGCCTCTTCTTATATGTACCGGACATGTCCCAGAGATTGGGGTGCGAAGCCAAAGTCTCATGCCGGGTGTATGCGGCCAGAATCAGGCTGCTGGTTTGAGGTGGTCCGGGGGCGCAGAGTTTAAGAATATACTTTGATTTCCGCTGTGGATCAATTTTAAGTTTGGGGTTAGTTTTCGCTAATTGAACGCTTGCAGCTGCCATTCTTGATCAAGCAGGGTTTCTGTCAGCCAGGTAGATCCCTAAGCTTAGGATTCACTTCTCAAGGTCGTTCTAGGAGGTGTGTCCTGCTTGGGGTCCCAAGGAATCTAGTTATCCTGGTGAGGATTGGCTCCGGAAAGCAACCTGCTGATCAAGCTGGATGGTATTACGAAGCAGCGTGTGGCGATCATGTTCCACAGGCCACGTAGATTCAAGTTGGAGGTTTTAGGTTGAGCCCTGCCCCACCCACATTATTGTTACATGTACATATGTGTTCTCAATGTATCCCCTATCCACGAACAACATTGAGTGGGGTGAGAGCCTCAGATTCTAGGGCGTCAGAATCCAGTGTTATAATAAGGCTTTAAGGGTTAAAGGCTTCGGGTTTTGGGCGCTAGGGTTTAGGGGGGTTTAGGGCTACTTTCTTATTGGGTGTATTGGTCTCTTGGTAGGGCTACGAAGATCCCTTTTACGGCGGAGGAGACAAGATTCAGTCTGCGCACTTACAAAGAAAGTTTCCTGGCATATGGTTGGCATCACAAAAAAAACTGCCTCGCCCGAAGTAAGGGGCACCAATACCCCATAATGCTTTTGGTAGCCGTGGTCTTCTGGTATATGGCTGCGTGGCATAACCTGTAATTTCCGAATCGCCTTTGCGAGGAATTATTTAGACATCATTTGCCGTTTTTCAGGACCTGGCGGAGAGGCTTGAAGTTTTGAAATTACAGGACACATACTACTCCACCCAGGTTGAATCCTAAGCCCTTCAAGAACCAAGAATCACGTTGAAGTTTGAAGTATATGCAAATCACGAGACAATCTACTAACACCGTGACCCGAGAAGAGACACCCCAATCCTGAAGCCCCAACATAGAACATGAGAGATTATTAGTCTGATTTGTAATTACATCCTAGCGGATCTGCCTCAAGAACCACCGTTTCGGGTTTAGAGCAGAGGTCCACGTATGAACGTGAGAACAGAACTTGTTAGCCTGAAGCCCTGCCCTAAGGGTCCAAGGACCCAAATCATAGGGCTTCAGTGCCCAAATATCATTGCTAGTATAGTAGTTGGGCCCTAAAACCCTACTATTTGGGTCCTTGGACCCTTAGGAGGGATTCTCCCAAACCCTAAACCCTAATCCCTAAACCCTAAACCCTAATCCCTAAACCCTAAACCCTAAACCCTAATCCCTAAACCCTAAACATCTGTGTTTCTGAGACCCAGAGCATCCCTTGCACTTCCTTCTTGAGTGGGATTTCATAGGAGGATCCCCCACCTTGTAATAGTGGTATAATAGGACTATAAGAGGACCCTGTTTAGGGTTTAGGGTTTAGTGGTATAATAGGACTATAAGAGGACCCTATTTAGGGTTTAGGGTTTAGGGTTTAGTGGTTTAATAGGACTATAAGAGGACCCCAATATAATCCCTACTATCCCTTATAGTCACTATTACTGGGTGGGGGGTCCACCTAAAGGATTTCATATAAGCCTTTGGCACAAAGGCAACAAGCCCTAAAGGACCTAAAGGACGTACATAGCAGCCCTTGGGTGATCCCTAAACCTTAAACACAAAACCCTGACCCCTAAAACCTATAGTCCCCCTTAAGTACATAGAATCTGGAGTAGATGGGGATCTTATTATTATATACCCAAAGCCATATTCTATCTACTGAAGGGGGACTATAAACCCAATTGCAAACCAGGAAGCATTCAGAAAGCTTGGGGCTCCAGCTATCTCCTGCCGACTTGTATCGCATGGCCTGGGAACATGGTACTTGATGCGCTTCTGAATTGGCCGCTGTAGAGGCTTCCAGTAGTCACGGGGTTTAGGGTTTAGGATTTAGAGGTTTAGGGTTTAGGGTGTCACGGGATTTAGGATTAAGGATTTAGGGTGTAAGGGGCCTTTAGAACGGTTCAGGGATATGCTCCATATGTTGTTCAAATCATGGTCCCCTATTGGGGTACCCAAACCCTAAACCCTATCCCTAAAACCTGGACCCTAAACTCTAAACCGCCGTTGATGCTTGCGCCTTTCGGGTTGAGTCCCAAGATGGGACCTCAGCCAAAGCCTTAAACCCTAAAGCCCCAAACTTTAAAGCCCTGAAACCAAGAACAAACCAAAGCCTAAACCCTAAAACCCTGAACCGTAGAACCCTAAATGGCGTGATCCTGACATAGGAATTTCCCTGGAGCTGACGTCTGGCCCATGCAAGAAAAATTGCAAGTGCTGGGCAGGGTGCTCTGCGTAGGTGTAAAAACACCGGAGCTTCGATAACAAGACTAGGGTTCATGTGTGTATGTGTATATATGCGCACATATGAACAAGATGGCGCGCGCATGCATTCGCACATATGCTTTGGAGTGGAACCCTAAACCCGAGAGCAACGGTTCAATCAATACGCAGGAAGAGAGTCGGGCACAGTAGTTACCTGCATTGTTCTTGCCTAACCTTCCAAGCAAGTACCTAAAATTTGAGCCCGGAATCAGTTGCTATACGCACCTTCGGCCCAAACTTGTTGTATTTTAAGTATTTAGGTTCTTAGGGTAGAATTGTGTTGTTTAGGTTCGGGGACTGGTGTCGAACATGTTTGCTAAACCCGCAGCCCCTTCCTTCATCGGCACTGAGTTCATCTCTAGGGGTGAAGGGTCTGCTGGCACCATCTGATACTGTTGATGCGTAAGACATGCAGCATGACTTTTCTATACCAGAAATCCCAATGTATGGGTACTTATGTACGTACGGGCATGCCAGATTTCAAGTATCAACCCCTAAAGCCTAAAACCCTAAAGCCCTACACCCTAAACCCTAAACCTTTTTCTTATGCATGACGGCACTTCCACACTCCTCCCCGACACAGATTGACCCGCGGTAGAAGAAGCCCCCGACAATACAACAAGCCTAAACGCCGAACCCTAACACTATTCCCCAACTCCCATATACCTTAAACCCCATTTATGTTGGGGTTATATTGGGGTAATGGAAAAGAAAATGGAAACTACTATAGTGGGTTATATAGGGGTTATAGGGCATATATTGGGGAGCCATGAATAATAAACTCTCTCCTTGTAAAGGCCTTAATATTAGGATCCCTAGGGTTTTGGGGTTTAGGGTTTAGGGTTTAGGGTTTAGGGTTTAATTGGAGGGGGGTTATTAATCATGGGTCTACATTAACCCTGTTTCCCAACTAAGTCCAATATACCTTAAACCCCAAGTATACCTCAAACACGACCTATACACGTTGAACCTTGCACATATTCTTATACACTGAAGCCCTAGACTTTAAACCCGAAACCCCACACCGTGCCCGGCAGCTGACGCAAAAAGCTGCAGGCCGAATCTTACTCAGAGAACCCTTATATGCGAAATGCAGGAATACCTTATATGGGGGTAGGTTGTAGGGTGTAGGGTTTAGGGATGATGTTCCCTTATTCCCCACTAACCACTAGTAAGAAAGGGCAACCGTGCCTTCAAAAAAGCTGTTACCCGTGGTTCAAGGTCCAGAGATTAAGGTGAAGGAAACCTGCGGTTTAGGGTTTAGGGCTTAGGGGTTTAGGATTTAGGGTTTAGGGTTTAGGATATTTCCTGATTGGCGGTTCCCTTTAGGTCGGCTCGTGCAGTTATAGTCCCCCTTAAGTAGATAGAATATGGCTTGGGGTATGCTATCATAAGATCCCCATATACCCCATATTCTATCTACTTAAGGGGGACTATTATAGTTGAGGCAGAAAATGGGGGGGACCTAGGGGTGAAATATCGGAGCTGGATCGGGAACCCATGAGTTGGGTGTTTAGGATGTCCTGTGTACGAGCAGCATATCATAATCCTTGGCCTTATACCCTAAACCCTAAACCCTAAGCCGCATTAAACTCAAAAGGGAGCTGCCCGCTAGTTCTGCAGGGTAAAGAGCTAATTTTGCGCTGCAACGCCTCAAGCTTAGACACCTCTATATCCCCCATTTAGGGACCCGGTTTAGGGTTTACGGGGTAAAGACTTACTTGGAGCCCCACGGATGAGCCAACTAGAACCACCCTTTGGGGATGCATAGCTTGGATATAGCTACAGTTAGAGTCGGGTTAGATCTACCCTGGGCATCCGAGCAAGGTTCCTAGAAGATCTTCTAGGACCCTTTGCACCCTGTTGAGGCCCCATATCCCCTCCGAGGGTCCCTATCCCATATCGATTTTTGAGGTCCCACATCCCCCTTACGGCTCCCATATCCCCGCTTAAGGTCCCCCTAGAGCCAACCCTAAAACCCTAAACCCTACAAACCCTAAACCCTACAAACCCTAAACCCTAAACCGTAAGCCCCCGGGTGAAGCCCCAAGGTTCTCGAGCCTCACGCAACAGTTGCTCAACTGTGGCATGTCTTCTTCGGGGCATGTGGAGGTTTTGATCCACGAGGCGTTCCGCCTTTAGGGCATGAGGGTCTACCTGAAACCCCCAAAGTACGTAGAATATTGGTCTTTAGTGGGTTTTGGGCTATTACTTTACCTACTTTGGAGATTTTTGGGTTTCTTGAAAGCAACCTAGAACATTAAAGCTAAAGATACCAAAATGTTAGGAGCAACTCCTTTTTTAAGTTACATTGGTAGCTCTAGCTAGGGTTTAGGAACATATAGGGGCTGACGGTCTTTGGATGTAGGGCTGAGCGCTGTAGGGTGTAGGAATCGGATGGGCTTGGGAGTTTCAGTGTAGGGCTTTGGGTTTACCTGAACCCGCAAGAGTGTGTAATATGATGAATTTTTGGTGTAGCTTTAGGGGCTTTGGGCTATCATTTTGCCTACTTTGGGGTGCAGGTAGGGCTTATGGGTTTAGGGTTGTGGACTCATGATATGGGGAGCTATCTACAACGTGCCGCAAAGTTGCTGAGGCGGCTTGTGCCGCAAGCACGGTTACAGGGTCCAGACCCAGAAAGCCCAATATTGTTTTTAGGGTTTAGGGTTTAGCTGTAGCCACAATCACCTACAGCTTAAACGTAATTACCCCTTATGAATAGGTATAACCCATAAAACTGTAGGTAACCGGGGTTGCTGTACCCTAAATGATGATAGGGATCTTTCATCTGACTGATGTCCGTGAATGATACTAGGATCCCTAGCACAATGTGAAGTAAATTCCCGAATTAACGGATATTGGGCTTTCTGGGTACCTCTTTTCTTGCGGGCTGTTCCATGCGGCTTCAAGTGCTACTTCAAGGGCTTTTAGACTGGCACTCACCACAGCAGTTGAGCTTCATTTGCTTTGTTGTATCTCTGGCTTCGGGGCTAGCGGGGATGGTCGGGTCCGTCCAAGATCCGCCCTAAACCCTACACCATATATGTATATATACACGTATATATATAGAGAGAGAGAGGGAGAGAGAAAGAAAACACTGGTATGTTGGTGCTACGATCATGTCCATTACCCCGCCCCCGAATTAAACCTAAATACCCTTACAGCAATTCGGCTGGAACCTAGCGGGTTCTTCAGTTTAGGGTTGAGGGTTCTCAAGGCTTATGCTGGCCCTGTAGGGATGATGCAAGACCAGCAGAAACCCCAGGGGTCTAGGGTTTAGGATTTAGGGAACCCTGAACCCCTCACATTCAGAACCTTGAGCCTTAAACCCCCACTTAAATCCTAAACCTTTAAAGCCCCTGACACCAAGGCACCGCCAAAGTGCGGGTGCATAACATCCGGGCCCATCCGGGCCCAACCATCGTGGAGTTTAGGGTAGGGGGTTTAGGGTTTGAGGTTTAAGTACTAGGATTTAGGACTTAAGGTTCAAGGCTTAAGGTTTAGGGTTTAAGGATCAAGGTCAGTCCCGGCAACAAAGGGACCAAAGTTTAACCTAGAGCCACTTTGACCCTTGAAAGGTAAAAGATACCAAGCTATCAGGTACAAATCCTTTTCTGTGTGTAGGTACATGGGCTCCTCTATGTAGACCCTAAGCCGTTAAAACTCCATAAATCCCTATATCCCCCTTATAGAACCCCTATAATAACCCCCTTTCGAAGGCCCTTTGGCCCCAAACCCTAAACCCTAAACCCTCGAAAACTGCCCTAAACCCTAAACCCTAAACCCTTGAAAATTGCATTGCGAAGCATGCCCAGCACCCGTAGCCTGAAACCTACAAGGGTTTAGGGTTTAAGGTTCGAGGTTTAGGCTTTGATTAAGGTTCAAGGTTTAGGCTTTAAGGTTTA
>CAJNIZ010009080.1:8197-29900 GCA_905231905.1 Symbiodinium pilosum
CCACCACCACCACCACCACCGCCGTAGATTACCCAATCTATCCCTATATAACTCTCAAACATCCCCGATATCCCCTATATATCCCCTCTGTAACCCTATATATATTATGATATAATATCGAAAAATGAAAGACAATATATATATATATACATATATATATCCATTCGCAAAGCCCAAGAGCCAAGCACCGCACCCAGGAGGCTTTTGAGCTCAGCCGCGCCACCGCCACGCCCACTACGACCACTACTACCACTACCACCACTAATACCACTACTACCACTACCACTACCAGTATCACTACCACCACTACCATACCACTCCACCACTGCTCCTGCCCCTGCTACTGCCACTGCCATTACCGCCACTAATAAGAGAAATACTACTAAGACCACCATCACTGCCACTACCTCTATCGACTACCACGTCTATGGGTACGACTGCCACGACTACTAGCACTACAACTAGAAAAAGTGACACTGGCACTAACTACAAATACTACTACGAATATGACTTCGGCTCCGACTGACTACTAACTACAAAGACCATGACTACTTGCCACCGCCGCCGCCACTGCCACTGCCACTGCCACGGCCACCACCTGCCAACGCCGCCACCACCACCGCCACCAGCACCTTTGCAAAGTGGACGGATCCTTGGTCCCAGGCCCATCCTTTGCAGATCTGTTTCTGTGCACCACGATCCCTGCAGGATCTGATACGGCTCTGGGACCTTCACAGGACTGGCACAGATGCCAGGGCTCAGTGAATAAAAAAAGAGGCCGACGGTAAGCTTCCAACGACTAGGCAAAAGATCTGAACACTACCTTACTACCCTGGATGTACGAAGACGAGTAACAATGATACAGAATCGAGGACGTATGGGCAGCAGCTCAGGGCGCCTTGCCCGGATAGACACTGACAGCGTCGGTACTCCGGGGAGTCATCTTCACAGCCTCCTCCGAGCTACTGCAAATATGTGGGGTAATATTGGGGATATTGGGGTTATATTTGGGTAATATTTGCGTATAATGGAGAGTCAAATGGAAAAGACAATGGAAAATGAAATGGAAACTGGGATTATACTGCTGAGTTTGGGGTCTAGGCACATTAACAGACTAGACGAGGGGTTGTCAAGTTGTGCCATGACTGCAAAGTTCAACAACCTACATGTGAGAGCCCAATCCGCTGTTTTGGCACAGTAGGATAAGATGGACTAAATTGGTAGTATATCCCGTAATAGGTTCCCCCCAAAACCCTATGTAGTCCCCTATAGGCCCCCCCCAACCTAAGCCCTAAACCCTAAACCCTATATAGTCCCCTATAGGTCCGCCCCAACCTAAACCCTAAACCTTTTATAGTTTGCCATAGGTCCCACCCAAAATAAATTCAGTCCCTAGCTCATGTGGCTCTGTAGATCTCCCCTGCCGGCCCTTATATTCGGGCAATATTGGGGTAATATTGGGGTAATATATGGGTAATATACGTATAATGTTGGGCTAATATTGAGGTAACATTGGGGTAATATCTGGGATAATATTGGGGCAATATACGGGTAATATTGGGGTAATATGTGGGGTAATATTGGGCTTGTTGGGGTTACATTGGGGTTACATTGGCGTATGATGGAGAATCAAATTGAAAAGAAAATGGAAACTGAAGTGGAAACTGGGGTTATACTGCTAGGCACAACCACTTCTGCGGGTACGAAGCCGTCCTCCGTGTTCTGTGAGGCCCCACACTGGCAATTCGCCCCCATGCTGAAGAGGGCGCCTCCTGCACAAGTCTTTAAGCCTTTTTCTTGTCTCAACCAGGAATGCAGCCTCAATCAAGTGCCAAGAGATGCGCGGTATCCAGAACCGGTACCAGATCGCAATGAGAATGAGACCCGAAAGCTGAACCAATCACGTTCAGACACCTTCTTCTCTCGGAATTCTATCATAACCGCTTGTTTGGGGACATGCCCACCTCTGACGCTGTTAGCAGGCAACATGTAAACCGCAGACGACTGATAACATATTTTTCTGTCATTGAAATTGCTCCCGGTGTCCTCGATTCTGGAGGGCCTAGCCCCTCTAGTGTATCATTCCAGCATGCTTGAGCCATTTTGGACATCCACAACAACATCGCATGTTCTTCTTACTTTGAGCTACAAGCAATGTCTTCTAATTCTGCTACGCCTCCACCTGCGAGTAGCTGGCGTCGAGATTCAGCTGAAGCAGGACATTATATGGTTGTTGTAACTACAGGTTCTGCTGTTGCTGCTTGGGCATCGTCTCAGCTTTGCAATATTGTTGTTGCTAGCATCATACACGAGAGGTTCCATACTGTTGCCTATGCTACTCTCCAATGTCATGCTGATGCAAAAATCAAGGCTGTGAAGCCTTGATGCGCCATGACTTGAATAGGGGTATGTATTATTCTTCTGCACACACACACACACACGAACACCTGTACGGATTTGGGCGGGAGGTCTGGGCGTGTCCCTCAAATCCTCTCATCCTGATCAGAAGGCCCGAGTCCCCATAAACCCCTACATAAACCCAGTGTGAATTTCATGCTCCACTGTCGTGTCCATTCATTTTCTTTGCTGTTATCCATACATGTTGGCGTGATATTAATGTCTGATAGACCCTGCATAAGGCTAGTATCACCCTGGGTAACCCTGTATTACATAACCCTACAAAATGGCACTTTCTATGGTGCCTACACAGTCCCTATATACCATTAGGCTGCTGGTCTTCTCGAGGTCCGGGCGCTAAAGCTTCGAAGAGGCTATCACTCTCCTTGTTGACCTCTAGCTGAACTATTCGCTGCCGTGCCTGTCGCGGGACGGTGTCTCAGGCTTAGGGGTTTAACGCCTAGGGTACAGTAGAAGTTAGAAGCCTGAAGGGATTCTTGTTTGGGATCGCATGCGCCTGAAATTAAAATGAATGTCCGTGAGGTTTGGACCCTATGTAGGGGCCTCAAGGACGATCCACATTGTTTGGAACAACCCGCAAGTGACTTAGGGTTTTCAAGTTCTTGGGGGGGTGAATGCGGCAAGTCCCCTATGCTTCGGCCTTCTTCAGATCTCCATGCAAGCGGTTGATTTCCTCTTTGAGCTTCATGGTGTAGCCTGGATAGAAGCAGCAGCTCAGACAGATATGCGCAGAAAGGATGATCCGTGTACACCAGTAGAATACTAACAATGGCGCCTGTCTTGCAGCCTCAACCTCACACATACCCTCAGGATAGTCGAACAGCTTGCAAAAACATGCTACCCATCTGGTGTGCTGCTAGCACGATGGCTCCAAGGCTCCAGCGGATCTTCTGACGATGGTTCACATGACCCACAAGCTGAGCGTGCTGATCTGAAACCTTCTGCAAGGAGCACGGCAACTTCAACTAACAAAAGAAGGGATGAACCGAAAGTTGAGGCAGCAACAGAAAACAATTACAGTACGCATTACGTGGAAAATGAATCGTGCACCCTCTTCACGGCAAAAAACGTAAGAATCTGTGAACATGATCAGTAACAGTTGCTCTCAGCAGGGACAACGAGGTACCGACGGCTCGTGACGAACGCACATGCACACATCCAAGACAAAAATCACGAAAAACACGAGATCCTAGCAACCCTAGCACTTTGTCGTTATATAACCCGTATATAACCCCAGTTTCCATTTCATTTTCCATTTGAATCTCCACTATCCCCCAAAAAAATAATATTAACCCATATTACTATAATATACGGTCATACTTAGGTCAAGCCAAAGCTGCAACAGATGAGCCGTTTCGTCAGGCCTATATAGGGATAACGGAAAATGAAATGGAAACTACTATGGTATATTGGGGTTATATTGGGATAACGGAAAAGAAAATGGAAACTACTATGCTCTGGAGATGTGGGCACTTCTCTGAAGAATCAACTCTAGTGACTCCAGTGTACAAACAGTTGAATACCTGGAAGTAGGATGAGAGAGATCATGTCAGAGGGAGGTTGGCATTTCATCTTCGTCGAACGGCACAAAAACCAAAACAAAAAAAACAGCGGGCCGTCCTCAAACAACGCAGAACACAAAAGTATTCTTCTAGGGACTCTCTAACAAGGGGATTCCTCAGTTGCCGAAACCTCAAATGGTAGTGTTCCAACACCCAAATACCATAATCCTTGTTATGGGGATCCTGGGAAACCCCAAGTCCCTTAAAATCCCTTAAATACACCCAGTTTATTTCATTTTTTATGTTCTTTCCATTGTGTTTTCCATTTGATTCTCCATGATTGGGCTAACGTCACTATATCCCCTAATTTTAGGATACCCCCTAAACCCATATATCCCTACATAAACCCCTATATAATTCCATTGTTGGGCTAATATCACTATATCCCCCTTTTTGGGAAACCCTATCTGGCTAACTACAGACCTCATGCTTCCGACCCTGCCAAAAGGCCACCAGGCGATCAGATCATTGAGCCATGAGGCTCTGAAGGCCGTCTCAGGATACAACAAATGAGTAACTTTGTTTTGGTGGTTGAACCTGGTAAGATTAGATTCCTTGTGAGAATACTATACCCCAAAGGGAGGATAGAATCTTACTCTATAATAGGTACCATAGTATCCCCAAACAAAATACTACTCAAATGCCCCAAGACGGCCTTTTGTGAGGTTTACCTGCCCATCTCTCCAGCTTGCCTGCAACCCTGGTGGAAACTACCATGCTGGCAGCTTATGGGGCTCATCACCACGGGGAGACTGGCGCGGCCAGCGACTGTCTGAGGGGAGCATGAACATAAAGAATGTCTCTGCAAGCCTTCCGGCCCGGGAACCCTGTCTGCAGCGGTGTAAATTTTGGAGGTCTTTGGGAGCCGCGTGAGCGAGTCAATGCTGGCAAGACAAACCAATAAAAAGTCAGTCGGCCGCACCCTGTGCAAATCCTCCTCCATGCAAGAGAGCGCCTGGCACGAGAAGTCTACAAGCTGTCCTTGTAACCTGCGTCAGCCTTCTGCACAGCAAGCCAGCGTTGCACTCTTACTCACTGACCATCCATCGGTACATGCCAAGAGGCGCATATTTTCTGGGCGCAGCATGTTGGAGCAGTACCCACATTCCACCAGGAGCCGGAGAGGTGACTGCTTGAGCTAACAGCCCTGACGTCTACGGCCAGGTCACTTTGCTGAAGGTGACGATGCTCAAACCTCAAAAGGTTGCGTGCACCTGTCAAGGCAGATGGTCAGAAGAAATCTCGAGAAGCACATCTACTTGCCTGTCGGAGCCCAGCGAGAACTAGTAGAATGGCCATCACCTGAGCGAGATCCACAAACGCCTGCCCACGAGATACCAACACGAGCAAAGCCTTATCGACGCCTCCTTTTTGTGGCCTCTCGCCTGATTTTCTTTCACAAGCAATATGTGGTCTATGGAGGATGGATCCTGGACAGCACCGGATCCCACATGAGTTTGTAGTATATAGCTCTTCATGTGCACACCTATCGCTTTGCAATGCGCGGGGTTGTGCTGCAGTCCATCACAGCAGGTGCTTTTTTGCCCCTCATGGGCAGAGGTGGAAGTTTTCAATCCAGGCTCGGTCCTGACTCTTTGCAAAATGCGCTCAGCGGCCCTCACATGGGGATTTCTCAAAGCCTAGGCTGCCCTCAGGCATGCAGCGAGATACGTTGGTTCTACAATGCAAGTCTTGGCCCCCCTAAAGGATTACATAATTGCTTGTGCATCTGGACCGCTGGAGATGTCTGTGGAGGGTGGATTCTGGACAGCACAGTACCCCACATGATGTTGCAGTATATAAGTCCTCAAGGCTAACTCTGCCAAGTGTGGTATTGAGCTCCAGTCCATGCACACCTGCAGGAAGAGCAATCAAGGCTCAGTCCTGACTCCCAGCAGTCTCAGCAAGATATGCTCCGGGGCACTTGCAGCAGGGGATTTCTCAAAAACGCTGGCTGCCCCTTGGGCATGCAGGGAGATACCGGGGATTCTACAAGGCAAGTCTAACGTCCAGCAAGCTTTGCATAGGTACCTTGTTTACTGTCAAATGTCCGGCCTTATTCAAGGTGCCCTGACTGTTTTAGGGGACCCTGTTCAATGTCAATTTTACGGCCAACATTTGTAACTTCCGCATGAAGGCCGCGATTTGCACCGGCAGCGAATGAAACGGAATCGCAAGAACGGAAATAAACAACCGCATCGAACTGCGTGAACAGAATGCAAACCGCCTCCGTCTATGTCCTAGCGTAAGGGGGGGAGACTCCCAAAAGATTGCTCAAACCTAGGAAAAGATCATTGGCCCACATCTGGCAAGATCTGTGGTTCTTGGAGGGTACTCCAAGGCTCAGGCAATCATTTTGGCCCGTGTCGAATAGCCCCTTCACCCTCGACCTTTTCTGTGGTTTGAAGTCGGGGGGTCTCAGGCCTCCAACATGATGTTTCCAAGTCCTGGAAAATCAGTTGGCTTTCGTGTGGGGTTTGGGGCCTCAAGCCTCAATTTTTTCAAGGCCTGGAAAAACCATTTGGCTTCCGTTTGTGCTCGGGGACCTCAAGCCCCCAAAATGATTTTGCCATGGCCAGGTAAAAATCATTTAGCCTCCTTGTGTGGTTTGGGGCCGCAGCCTCCGAATGATTTTTCCGAGGCCTAGTAACATCATTTGGCCTCGGATTGTGGAGTGGGGGCGCAGGCCTCCAAAATGGTTCTTCCATGGCCTGGTGCAATCATTTTGCCTCCGATTGTGGTTTCGGTTCAGGGCTTCCTACATGATCTTCTTTTGCCTCCGAGATAATTTAGGTGCATCAATGCAGGCCCGTTCCTTCAGGGAAGCGTTTGCGCAGCCCTGCCTTTGGCGAAGAGGATGATGAAGAGGAATTGCACGAAACAGGAACCAACAGAAACTTGCGTTGTAAGTAAACGAACCGCATCGAACCGGGATTTTCAAAATGAATAATCGCATCGCACTGAATCGGAAAATGTGAAGTTGATAATCACATCGCACAGACGCGTCCTACCAATGACCCGAACCACCCCCTGTCTTTCGTAGTTTTCCGCTTTTCAAAGGGAACAGCTCCAGCTTCTAAGAGCCAACAGTTCCTACTAAACACTTCTCAGGTTCAGAAAGCAAAGCTTCTCAGAAAGATAAATGGGGGTTTCACAAAATTAGGGGTGCCTTATTTGGGGGGTCCCCATAACAAGGATTGTAGTATTTTGGGGTCTATCTTGGGGTCCCCCTGTTTTGGGAAACTAGCAAATCTCAACAAGGCTCCTTTCCGCTGCTGGGGCATTCTGGAACTTCCTCTGAGCACTCAGTCCTGAATAAGGCAAGCTAAATTCAAAAATCCGAAATGGCAAAGCTCCAGTCCATACCAACTACCTACTATGCCTAGCACATAGAGTTCGGACCCGGTTTTTTGGAATGCTTTTGGTACCTTCTCTAAGGTCAAGGATGTTGATCACCTGGACCTCATTTCTGTAAGCCGTTTGCTTTCAACCTCTAAGGCTTAAGAGCTCCAAACTGCAGAGAATTAGTACCCTTGTGCTAAGGAGCTTAGCAGGGTAGAGGCCACAGAAGCCGAAATCGCTGAGTCTCTTCAGTTCATGCCCACCCCAAAGCTCTATCCCAATCGCGTTACTCCTCTTACCGATATTAGCCGCATTGCTACATATGCATGCTAAGACTAATCCTCACACGAATACTAATACCAATCCTAATGCCGATGCTAGTATCAAGGCTCAGACTGACCAACCGGCCAAAACTGTTGAGGGTATCGTTTATTGAGGGTCCACTCCAAGTGTGCGTGTGTGTGTGTGTGTGTGTGTGTGTGTGTGTGTGTGTGTGGGTGTGTGTGTGCGGGTGGGTGTGTGCGGGTGTGTGTGTGTGTGTGTGTGTGTTTTTTTGGGGGGGGTTGTATACTACAGCCAGACAACATGAAAGTCTACAAGTCCCCCAGCCGATTACATGCACCTTGTTTTGACAAACGCCCCGGGGTGGAGTTTCTGGGTTGTTAAGGAACTTGAACTAATGGACCATAGTAAGAGTACTTTGATAAGTATTTACAGTATCCCCATCAAAGTAACTATAACCCCTATATAATTGTAGTTTCCATTTTCTTTTCCATTATCCCTATATATTCCCTATATAACCCCAATATATACCTTCTAATTCCTAAGTTCCTTAACAGCAACCCAGATTTGTGCAGGAAGAGCGCTCCTGGCTCAGTCCTGAGAACTCTCATAAAGAGGATGTCCGCCACCCTGGCATGGGAATTTCTCAAAACTTACTGGTTGCAAAGCAGGGAAAAAGGGGAATGTAGCGTATAGGAATTACCATAGTGATTGCATTCCCATATTCCCTTTGTAAGGCACGGACTTTTTCTGAGGCCGGCACATTCCCATATTCCCTACAAGTGCCAAAAAAAAAGTAAGAAAATGGGGAGCGCCCTTCGCGATCCAAAGAAGAGATGATATACATTGCTTCTAAACATGATCCTTTAGTTCCCCCAATGGTATAGAAATTTTGACAAATTTGCACATGTGGGATTGAGCAGCAATGCGTCCCCAGCTTCACGGAGCTCTGAACCCTTAACTCTAAAAAATCTGTAAACCTGTCTACATCTACAATCAAAAATGTCCATTCTCAACTTTGTTTTCGATTTGCTTCTCCAATGTTCTAATCATCTAGGCCCTAAGCCCCAAACCCTAAACCCGAAACCCTAAACATCAGCAAGGGCACTCCAAGCTCAATCCCAACATCTCTCGTTGAGGCAACCGCACCCACATGGGGAATTCTCAAGAGAAGTGAGCCCCGTTCTGGGGATGCCGTTGCTAAGCTTGCCAGGACGTGGGCAGCTTGTGCAAAGTAACTCCATGTGTGTGAAGATTATGGAACGCACTGCAAGCCTGCTCCCACTCCTGGCGACTTTGTGGCTTGCAGCTGTTGATGATACACAATCCTTCATGACCCGCTAGTTCTCACATCTACGGGGTCATGCCGGATTCTTTGCAGGAGGCTTGATAAGCCGGCGGGATCCTATTCGGCCCCATTCGGTCTGCCTGCGCATCAGGCTGTTTCTAGCTTCCATGTCCCAACTGAAAACGCATTTTGGCATGCATGCACCAGCATGCGTCATGCTGCATGCCTCACCCCTCCTTCCGCTGTCATATACACATGCATGCCTCGCCCCGCCTTCCGCTGTCATAAACAAATGCCACTAATCATCGAGTGAGGACGTATAGCTCAGTCACTCTGCTCCTGACGCTCATGTAGAAAAGTAGCCTGTGCACCTCAAGACAAGGTGCTTGACTGCTGGACTGAAAGGGTCTCCGATTTGGGCCCCAGGCCATCTTCCCCACGAGCTCGCAATTTGGAAATGAAGCGGCGTTGATTGCGGCTGAGACCGGGGTGGTTGTGACCTGAAAGCGGCTGCAAGTGCACGTGCTTACGCGGGCGCGATGAGAATGTCCAGGTATGTACCATTCAGCAAGTTTCACCCACACAAAGTTCCAGCGTGCTCAGGCCACTGCAATATGGACACTGGTATCCAAGCTTGCAACCCTCTCCACGACTGCTCCTGTCATCACTGCGATTACGCGACCTAGCTCATCCTTCCTGAAAGTGCTCAGCTCAAGTCCTCGAAGGAGTGGAACCGAAGAAATCACATGGCCTGCACAAAGCCTGCATGCGCGCATGCGTTCGCAGTGCTCATGGTGCCTCATCTACTAGTTACTGGCCAGCTCAAAACTGCCCAGCGGCTCAGATGCAAAGCCGTATACACCGGCCAGTGACTGAAGCATTGTTGACTTCGAGACTGTTCTGTTACAGTTCCGTGTTGGGGGTCATTAACGTACTTTCTGGGTCTGGCGAGATCTCTGGGCTTAATTAGGACAATCGTCTGTAAGTGGCAGCAAACTTCACCCCAGTTCTCCTGTTGGGAAGGACTGACAAAGATCGTTGGACATGCAAGGTAACCCAAGGTTTCCTGAATACAAACTTTCGGGAGTGACTAAATAAAGTTATTGCATGCGCTTTGCAGGTCTTGGAATCCAGCGAGCTTCCGGGCGAGCAAAATCCCAGACTCTCTGCGGCCTTGGGTTGCGCCTGATGCACCAAGCTTCCAAAGCTGCTGAGGCCCTGCCGGCGAAGCTGCAGGACATCCTCGGCCAGGCTTGGAAAAACCAGGATATTGGGGCTATTGGGGTTATATTGGGACTACATTGATAATGGAAAAGAAAATGGAAACTGCTATACTATAGTAGGGTATATATTGGGGTTATATTGGAGCACACTCCATGGCTCACCTCGCCAACTGTAGTAAGGATCTGCACGGGGATCAAGTACGGAGCGGTATTGTATACATTTATGCCTTCACTCCCTTATGAGAGAAGGCAAGGAAAGGTCATCGGCTCGTTCGGCCACCGCATTGTTGTCGCACGGGGGATTCAGAATTCAATTTCTAGCAAAGCGTTACTCTTGCCTCTCTGGCTAACGGCAAGTAATGGCCAACTCGCAATCTCTTTTTCTGCCTCGCTGCCGAGCCTGTAGTAACTGTTACCTACACATCACTTGTATTAACCCCATCTGATGGGACTGAAGAATTGCCACGGGATTTCTCGCCCCCTCCAAGCAAGTCTGGGTTTCTCAAGATCATGGGCCCTGCACGAGCTGACGATACATGGGGAATCATGGGGAGCAACAAGGAATTACTACGGGCGTCAATGTGTCTGGTTTCTCGAGGAAAAAGTTCCAAGCCAAGTCCGTGCCGTCCAGTGCAAACCAGGTAGCAGATACATGTAGAAAGTTTGCAGCACCAACCTGAGCATGCTTGAGACACATACATAATCCTCACCAAAGCAACGGTACCGACTTTCACACATCCGGACATGTGAATAAACAAGCAGGTACGTACTTCTCCGCGGGGCACAACCTAAGACCGCCAGCGCTTTAAACATCTGTGCTGGATTTGGCTTGTTGGCTTGGCTGGAGTGGCTTTGGCTGGAGGTAAATTCAACGTATTTTATACTGCTTTATAATACATTATAAGATACCATATAGTCTAACTATAGGGGCGTTGGCTGGAGGGGCCAGCGCGGGTGGTTTGCTGGAGGTTTGGCTGGGGAATGTAGGGCGTAGCTGAAGGGGGCTTAGCTGAAGCGTGCTTTAGCAAAATATCTGGGTCTGAACAGGTCTTACCTCAGAAACGTTACAGCTTGGCCCGCCCTTCACTTATCTAAAAGTGTGACCGAACCACCCTTCAAAAGGTAGATTTTCGTCTTAGGGCCACAGTATGTCATCATTAGCGGGAGGGGGATTTATGCTTTGGCCGATGGGAGCGCGATCAAAGCACACAACAGTAACCACTATTGCTGCTAGTCACTAGTAGCAAGCCGTACGAATTCTGGCTCAATAAGGACACTCCAAGACATAGTACAACCCATGGTAACCCAAACACGAAAACACACACACCTCTAACTTTCAAATGCCGTAAAACCCCAAACCCAAGCCGTCTAAGCTCCTTGAAACCCCACCTGCAGCTCGTCATCGCACCGATCAAGCGCATTGCCCAACAGAAAATCTGCGGATTCTTCACCACTGGTTCTGCTGGAGTTGCCTAGCCGTGGAATACTGTGGGCTGGGGTTCAGGATTTAAGCTTCGAATTTCAAACTCTTCATGCAGGGAGTGTCAGGTTCAAAAAGCCAGGAACAGCAAAGTCACAGAACCCCGTGCCCTTCAGACCAGTATACTCGTACCACAGAACAATACCCAGGGGAATCCACAAAGTCGTAACAGCCAGGCTTTGAGTGGATCATGAGGCGTGGCCTTCACAAATTTGATGTCAGTATAGCAGTAATCTGCACGGTCAGGATGGGCTATTCTGTATTTTCAAGGCTCACGCACCAGACTATACCTTCCAGGCACTTGCCAGCATCTCGGTGAAGGAGGTCAATCCAAGGATCCACACCCTCCCTTTCCATCATGCGTAACCCTACAGCTACGTCCAACATTGGATAGGCAAGGCACTGCTATCCGGATTCCTGCAGCTGTCGGGCATCTGCTCCTTGGAAAAGAACGTGACGGCGGGCGCGGACACAGCCCTGCCCAGCGGTCTGTGAGCGACCTCCCGGCACACATCGAAACAACCCCGGCTGACCTGAAGGCTGCGCAGCTCCAAGCTCGCAGATCCAAGTGCAGCGAAACAGGGGTTGGTGCTGCTTGGTAGCAAAACAAGAACGGCATAGCGCTCGCTGTGCACCACGTCCAAGGTGACACCCTGTTCGAAGTTGGGCCCTTGACTTGGTCCGACAGAGGCCACTGTCAGCAATCCGCCACCAAGCGTCTTCAAGGAGTGCACGCCAGGCCGAATGTCAGAGGCCATGACCACATCCATGGCAAATTCAGAGCCAGCGGTGGTATGCACATGAACGGGGTGATTCCTTGTCATGACAGCAGTGGCGCCACCGACAAAGCCCACCTCAACCCAAGACGACAAGCTGGCATGAAATCTGCGTATGTTGCGAATTTTCACAAACACATTAGTGTTTCGGAGTGTGTCCAAGCACAAGACATCCTCCTGCACACTCAGGCTGGAGAGCTCCTTGGCCTCATGACTTTGTACCCAGACCAGTCCATTCCCTGGCAGGCAGTCAGCCTCAGAGGCAGTCGCTATGAAAGCCGGCGTCTCGAGCAAGCCCGAGTCAACGTGAATGGAGGAGCGTTCACTAAGCCTGCTGCTGGACGAATGGCTGGAGCTAGCCTTGCTCTCATTCAGAAGGCGCCACCGTTCACGCAATGAGTTGCCTTGCGCCGCAAGGTAGAAAAGCAGGTGTGCTGCCAGCTCCCTCGCCACAGCTGACCCTGAAGTACAGATGACCATACAGCAAAAGCTGAGCGAGGTGAGGCCTGCACACAGGCCAACATCAGCGGGGAGGACCAGCATTACAAGGCACAGGAACTTGACGTTCAGCATGGAGACAGTACGGGTCTGCCCAGGTTCACCCTGCATCGACCATGTCCCTGCGTCATCTGCGCGATGAAATTGATCCACAAGCAAAGTCGAGATCACAGTGGCCGGCAAAGGGAGCGCAATGATGATTGTTGCTGCCACCGCATGATGTCTGCAACTTAGAAGAATAGACCAGCACCACGACCAAAGTGCAGCAACTGCACTCATGCCTTGCGCTAGGCTCTCCGCAGAGCTTTCAGTGTTGTTGCGAAAAGCCACATGTAGAAAATTACATACGACGTAGAAAGGAAGTATCCAGAAGCCATCTCGGCAGCATGCGGCGTACCGTTGCTGGCTTTCGTCCACCTCTGGCAACGCGGAACAGCTTATGACATCGAGATTATCTTATAGGATCACCACGTACATGATTTTGCAGCAATACGGCCGCTGGAGGTGATCGTCATGATAGTTATGGTGATTACGATGGGCGACGTTGGCACCAGCCTTTTACTCCCATTCTGCCACACTGCAATGCAAAGCTATGGGGCACTTGTCGAGCATTGCCAGCAGCAGCAGGACAACGAGTAGAGTAGCAGCAGAGATGGTAGCAAACGGCAGTAGCAGCAGCAGCAGCAGCAGCAGCAGCAGCAGCAACACTAGCAAGAGCAGTAGTAGTAGCAATCGAAAATGGTCGTTGTATATCTTTAACCACTACGCATGCGCTGCTACTGCTGCTGCTAATACCACCTCCTATTAATACGCCCACGCTACTGCTACTCGTACTTGGTAGTACCAGGACAAGTACGAGTATTCATACCAGTACAAGCACACGTACTTGTGCTAATACTGGTAACTAGTAGTGGGAGGAGTAGACGTAGTAGTAATAGTAGTAGTAATAGCTGCAACAGCAGGAGTAGTAGGGGTGGGGGTAGGAGTCATAGTAATAATAGCAATAGTAATAATAATAATAATAGTAGTAGTAGGTCCGCGTCCCGTTTGTGACGCCGCACTTTTGCGTACTTCGCATGTCTAAAGTGCCACGCCTGCAACACAGTTTAGGATTTGGTAGAGTCTGGGGGGGGGGTTCCTTTTTTCAGTTTTTGGTGTTATGAATCTGCGACGTTGTTTTGTGTTGAATGCGTCTTTTAGCGTCAGAAAATGCAGAAGCCCTGAAGTTTCGAAAGACGAAGGCAATCTTGCAACCGGAAGCCCGCAATTTTTGTGAAGGAGCGCAACTTTGAAGCACAGCCCCAGGAAAAGTGCGCTGTTGCTGAGACATGCCATAAACCCTAAACCCTAAAGCCCCCCCAAAATCCCAACTTAACCCTATGGACTTAATATTATAATAATTCATAAAACTACTAGGTATCCTTTGAAATGGTAGCCAAAATGCGAAAGCATACATTATTTGAACCCAAACCATACGAAAAAATCACCCACCTAATCCTGAATCTGTTTATCTTGATGGCACGCGGCTGATGGTTTTAAGGGGTTGGCCAAATAAGCTTCTCCCTGGTTTAGGTAGCCTGGCCTAGGGTCTTTTTTAAATGAGTTTCTGCCAAAATGAGGTTTAGACCTTCCTTCATCCTAGCCTTTCCTTGCTTCCAGATGCTGATGATGCAGTCGTTTTTTCTTAACTCATGGGAAATAATACTCCATATGCAAGAGAATGAAAAACACTGAATGACAACTCCTCAAACCCTTGGACGAGTGGCAGCACCTCAGGCCACAGCCTTGCCGCTACAAGCCCTAGCTCGGCCGACTGAAGAGGAGCCGGTGGACTGCGTAACCTCCAATGATGATGATGTGCAGCTGGTTGACTCTAGGGAGCCGGAGCCTGCAAGCCCGGCCCCTTCAGCCCAAGCGCGCAGACTCATTGGCGGCCACAATGTGAGGCCACCGCCCGCTCCCCCGTCCAGGCCGGGGTCACCTATGGCTGCGACGGACACAGGCACCTCGCTCTGGATGCGAAAGCATGGCGTCCCAAAACGGATCAGGGGGGAAAGAGCAAAGGAGATCTCCAAAGCGCTCACACAAGCCATGCCGCGCCCAGGCTTGGCATCAAGATGCAGGAATATGTGGACATGGGCGCCCTTCTGCGGGCCCCACGATTCTGGAGGCAGTGGATAACCGAAGCGGAAGTCATCGATGTGATCCACCACAACCAAAAGAGTCGCTTTGAAGTCCAGCCAAAGGAGCACCTACTTAGTGCACGCCAGCCAGGGCCACTCAGTCAGCCATGTCAGGGATGACCTGATCCTGACCGCGCTCTCTGTGGATGACACACCAGAGTACGCAGCCCACGGCACGTACTATGACTTTTATGAGAGCATATTGCGCCTGCGCATAGTGGCCGGGGGACAGCAAGGGCAGTCCTTCCGCCGCCACGTCCACATGGTGGAGGAACTCCCGTGGGAGGGTGCCATCTCAGGCGTGCGCAGTGACTGTGACCTAGCCATCTGGATCAACACGAGCGAGGCTGCGGCTGCTGGTGTCAAGTTCTACCGGTCGGCCAACGCGGTCCTCCTCACGGACGCCACTATTGATCCGGCATTTTTTCACAGCATTCAAATTCTGCGGAGCGCAGAGGTGTTGACCGCCGATGGCGGTCCACCTAACCCGCAGCAAGTCGCACTAGCCATCTACCGTGCATCGGCAAGCGACACACGGAGCAGTGAGCAATACATGGCCCTCTGCCTGCCAAGTGCATGTCAAGCCACTCCCCGAGAGCATGCAATAAGCCTACCCGTGTGTTTGCACCGCAGGACTCGATGCGCCAACTCCATGGACACAGGCCATGCCACCAAGCGGACTCTAGAATTGAGGGGTAAGGTCAGGGATAGAGGTAGACGTGTCAAGGTGAGTGTGCCGTTCAGCCCTAGAAGAAGCAGACGCAGGTCCGCATGTCGCCTACTCAGTGGCCCTCTGTGGGCCACTCGTGCCTCATTCCGCCACACTTGCCGGACGACGCCGGACATTCCAGCGCGGAGCCACAGAGTGCAGAGCCATGCGACAGGTCGGTCCCAGCATACGCATGTGAATTCTAGAATGGCACGGGTATCCAATAAACTTAGGAGGCTAAAGAGCTCCTCGTCCAAGCGGGGTTATAGAAGCACAAGGCGCAGGCAGCAACAGGTTCAGAGACAGTCCCGCAGAAGCCATGCCAACATTGCAGCCATCAGATTTTACACTGCTTGTACCTGCCCTATTGACAACACTGTGCTCTGCCTTGAAAATCTCCTGATTGCATGTGTCAAAGCCAGCTTTTACCTGGCTGTCAAACGCTCAGTCCCTGACATGCAAACTATCAGCCGTTACATTCCACACAAGCAAGCCCCAACAAGCAGACGCTGCAAGCCAAGACCAAGCAGCCCCAAACAATATAGCCGTCCCGGTCCCAAGTCCGGGGTGAGGTTCTGGCTACGTCGACTCCTGATGCTCACGCTGATCGCCAGGCCTCACGGTGTGAGGGTTCCAACCCAAGCCGCATGGGTTGGGGAAAGCAACATATTTGCTAATCAAAGCCCAAATCAAGAGCTGAAGCATTGCGGCGTACAGCTATCTAATGCGCAAAATCAACTATCAACATTGAGTCGTTCCGTCAAGCGCTCGTACAAGCGTGCATGCAGAAGAGCTCACAAATACGGACAGATCACGTATAAGGGAAGGATTCTAAAGGCCAACCAGTGCCAATACGTTGAACTGAGGGAGGGTAGACAGTACAGCCACACTAATCCCAATATGCGTCAACCTACCAACGGGCTGCACGTATTCTGCTACAATGCAGGTGGCCTAGGTGGCGGGATGTAGAAGAGTTGCTACACTTCCTTGACAATTCCCATTACACGATTGCTCTTACACAAGAGTCCAAGTGGAGCCATGACTTGGAACACAGCACGACCAACTGGATCTGCATTGGCTCCGTTGACCCCAGACAAAAACATGCTGGCGTCATGGTTTGGATCCGAAAAGCACTTACCAATCCCAATGATGTCAAGTACGAGGCCTCTGTCCCAGGTCGTATTTTAAGAGTCAGGTTTCCCCTTGGACAGCAATACATAAGCGCCATCTGTGTTTATCAACACGCCTGGAACAACAAAGACCCAAAACTTCTTCAGAAAAGGCTATCCTTTTGGCAAAGCCTGGATAAGTGCATTCGCGGCATTCCACAGCGTGAACTCCTCATTGCGGGGGGCGACCTTAACACACAGGTATCCCCAGTGCCACCCTTTGTCGGACCAGGAACAGGGATGCTCTCTAAGGATCGAGCCCCTGACGGAGAGGAGTTGACGAACTTGCTCAGGACTAACCACATCACACTTCTGAACACGTGGGCAGCAAGGCAGGAAGCGGCGCACACGTTTCGTTTCGGAAAGCATTCTGCTCAACTTGATTATGTGATGGTCAGGCAAAAAGACGCAAATCATCAGGCCAGACAGGCGCAACCCATACGTAATTGCCCTCTTGGTGCACGGCGCCACGCAGGTGGCCACCACATGCCGCTTCAGGTTTCCATACGTAAAAAAATCCCACCCCCTAGACGACAGGAAATCCCGTTGCAGAGAATAGATAGGGAAAGAATTATTGCATGTGCACACAAGCCCCACAGCCCTGATAATGCTACACTTGTCCAACAATTCAGAACCGGAGCACAGCATGCGCTTGATCAGGCTGTGTCGGTACAGGACCTGGGTAACATCGCCGGCGAGATCGCTAAGGTGGCTGCAATAGTCTTTCCCGTTCAGAAGCAGGGAGTCACAAAATACTCCAACCCCATCCTTCTCTCCCTCGGGATAACCAACATGTGGGAGCAGGTGGCGCTGATTAAACGTACCAGTAGCGGGAGAGGATTGCAGAGTATCATTCGAAGATGGAAGGTTTGGGCGGCATACTTCAGGCAGTATCGCACCTACAAAAAACAATGCCAAGAACGCAAGAAGCAGTACTTGCGCGATAAAATGGCAGAAGCAGAAGCTGGGATTGCCTCCAGAAAGCACGATCTTCGAAGCGTCTACAACATAGTTCGCAGTCTTGCCCCCAAAGCACCCAGAAGACGCACGCAATTGAAGGGCAACGAGGGTAGCCTGCTTAGCAGAACGGAGGAAGCCATGCTCTTCTGTGAACACTTCAAGCAGAAGTTTACTTCCACAGATGCTTGGCGCTTCGATGCAAATCTCCTCTACGATAACTCTGAGAGGAGAGATAGTAGTGAGCTACAACTAGTCGATGCAGCACAGCTACAACAAGACTTGCTTAAGGCCCCCTTACGCAAGGCTGTTCCGCCGGGCCATCCTCCGAGCGCCACCTGGACAACAATCGCGACCACCCTTAATGGGAGCTGGACGTATGGCCCCATCTCCGTTCCCCAAAGCTGGTCGGATGCTCACCTTGTTCTGATTAAGAGACCGGGCAAGACAGGAAGAGACCCCAATCACCATACACCAATCGGATTACAGGATCAGCTTGGGAAAATCACGTTCAAGCACATTCTTGATCCGTTTCTTGAGGAAATTCAACACATGGTGAAACAGTTTCCACAATATGGCTACGTCCCTGGACGAGGTACCACAGATGCGCTTCGTAGAGTGTACGCCCATTGTCACGAGGTCAGAGAAGCTTGTCACGGACAGAGCCACTCAGTCCTGAGACGATTCCATGGGCAGGCGCCTGTTCCCATGGTTGGAGGCCTTCAGATAACTGTTGACCTTGCGGGCGCGTTTGACGCGATGCCCAGACAACACTTATTAGCAGGTCTTATTGGGGTTGGGATCCCGAACAAGGTCATAGACGTGGTGATGACATGGCATCAACAGGCAACATACAGCATAAGGCATGACGACCAAGACAGGCACATAGAGGCATCCCAAGGGGTCAGACAGGGGTGCTCGGTTGCCCCAACCCTATGGTTGATATACTCACACCTCATAAGTGTCAAACTCGCTCAGGCGATAGGCACCACAGCCGCACAAGAGTTGTTGTCCATCTTCGCTGACGACTATCACTGTTCGACGAAGTTTACGTCATTGCATCAACTTGAATCCAGACTCAGCCACATAGGTGTCTTGTTTCGGACACTTAAGGACTTAGGAATGACGATTAGCCATCCCAAATCCAAGGCCATACTCATCTGCAGAGGCAAAGGTGCGGAGACCATCAAACGCAGATTCATCCGCAAGACGCCGCAAGGCCGGGTATTAAGATTCTACTTTGCGCAGGAAGCAATTGACATCCCTCTTGTTGATCAGTTTGTCTACCTTGGGGCAATAGCCAGCTACGGGGCATTCGAAGATCAGACTCTTGAGCACAGGCTTCAGATAGGCCAGGCCAATTTCTGGAGATTGGGTAGAGTACTCCGCAGTAGGCACTCCCTCTCCAAGCAGCATCGTCTTAGCATTTGGCGCTCATGCATACAGTCTGCTAGCATGTACGGCCTCACCTCCTGTGGTCTTACTGCAAAAGGGGCGAAGAAACTAACCCTTGCAACAATAAGGCAGGTCAGACTCGTCCTTGGCGATCCAGTATATATGACGCGCACATCACATGCCAAAGTTCTCGAGGAGAATGCTTAATGAAGGTAATGCCGGAGATGACCCCTATGTGCAGCACTCCAACAATTCATGGTGGCAGCGTGTGATGGACTCACGTATTGTTCCCAGTGAGGACAATCTGGCCCAAATCCCTCCGCATACCCAGGGTGTGGCATGCCCCACCTGTGGAGTCATGTACTTGAATCGAACGTCAATGCTGATCCATATGTCTAAAGCCCATAAGCAAGACCCCCTCCGACCCGTCAACCAGCCTGTGATTTTCGACAAAAGCAGAGATGCCAAGGACGGATTGCACATATGCAAGCACTGTGACAAACCCATGTGTGACTGGTCCAGCTTGCGCAAACACATACTTGAAAAGCGCTGCCCAGTCTTGTTCAACAAGGCACACAGCCAGCATCAAACTACTCTGGATGATGTGGGAGCCGCACTGGCGGCCCCATCCACATTAACCGAAGAAGAAGTTGTACCATATGCTGAGCGACCTGCCACTGTTGCAGCCCTTCGCAGGTATGGTGACAATGCGGCCTTTCATTTCATCTACCGGACCGTCAAGTGCTCGCCCAGTATTGTGCCCTCTGCAATCAATGGATCACAAGCGCCAGTAAGATGAAACAACACTTTAGACTATCACACGCGGAAGTGTTTCAGGAGTTCATGCCGTGATGCCTGCAACCTTTGCTCGAAGTTTAATAGTCCCGGCTCTCCTTGTCCCCATTGCGGCTCTAGGTCCCAGGTGCCTAGGCAGCACCCCTCTCAGTGCACAGTGTTATGGCAACTATGCGTGCTTCACCTGCGTGGCCTAAGGTATGGACTCGGAAACGTGCTCCAGGCCCACGGAGAGACGATGTCGAGGGAGCTCGAAGCCGGCAATCAGGGAGCGCGGGAGGCCAAGTCACAGCGGACCGAGAACGGAAAGGGGCGGGGGCATCAGCCCCCACACTACACATCTACTTCCCGAAGAGGACGTCCGCAGCGACAGGGACAGGATCGGGTCGCACAGAGGGCTAACACAAAGTATGGCACGTCTTGGAGACACTCTCCAACTGCTCGGTGCTTCAGACCATAGGAATCCAGCTTCGCAGAGACTCACTCTGCCACTCACCAGCGGCGGAGCTCGTGCAGAAATTGATCAGCAACTCGTGAGGCTCCGACTGCTGAATAGTAGCAACACATGCTACATGAATGCTACTATACTTGCATGGCTGCATACCACCAATCGCCTCAATTGCAATGACAGGCAAGCGTATGGTTCCAGAATGCAGGCATGGCGTGACATCACTCAGTCCCTTCGACCATTACATGTTCACACCCTTGCATCATGGCGAAGCATACTTGCAGGTTGGCGTGATCTCCATCGACAGCAGGATGCCAGTGAGTTCCTCGAACATTGGGTAGCCGTTGGTCGGCCCCAGGCAGTGATTGGCACGTGGGAAGCAAGGATAGAAATCCAGCACCTAATTGAGATTCGGCATCATTCATCCACTGATGTTGCCTTAAACCTTGATCTTGAGCAGTCCCATATCCCACAAAGTCTGCAGCACCGCATCTTCACATGGCACACCCAGCAACTTGGCACACAGGCTTTGAAGAATCCCCCCATCATACTCATGATCAGACTGTCCAGATTTCGGCAAGTACAGAGTCAAACGCATAAAGTAACCACCCCTGTCATCATCGAGCCCCGTGTGAACATACCAGTGTTTGATGATGACACACTGCAATGCACAAACGTCCCCTATAATGTTTGGTCTGTGATCCTGCACGCTGGCCACTCCCCACATGCAGGCCACTACACCAGCAGACTTCTGACATCACCCGCTGGCGGCACCTCTGGTGTACAGTGGAGCACTGACGACGCTAGGCCAGCAAAGCTCATCATGAGAGAGGTCACGCAAGACCAAGACTTGTCACAGCAATCATACATCCTCTTGCTTGGCAGGGGTTCAACAGCGCACGAGCAGTGAAGGGGTAGGGGGTACGTCACGCTGAGCGCGAACGCAAAAAAGTTCAGCTGACCGGATGAATCCTGCAGCAATAAACAATTCAGCATCAGTGTGAGAACACAGGTACTCCCAGTGAGGCAGTTTGGCCACTTGTTTGTACAGTCTGAGTGCTAGTGAGCACTTTTGGGCCACTTGTGAAGCGCGGTGTATAGTACTACATAGCTTGCTGTATAGCACCTACATCTACATCTGACGGTTGCTTGATAGTTGAGGAGTCTTTCACGGGCCA
>CAJNIZ010009080.1:37375-42375 GCA_905231905.1 Symbiodinium pilosum
TTAAAAAAAAAAGAGACTATACCCAATAAAATGCTGGCTCTCTTAGTTCGTGGATCTAAATTATAGGTGAAAGCGCGGTAGAGTGATTCGGTTTGCTAACCGAATTCTGTGGACTATCCTTTTGTGCCTAGGTCTTTGTTGGGGGTTAGGGGAGTGTTCAGAACACGGTCACTGGGTGGCAGAAGCATTTTCAGGATTAGGTCAAGCCCAGCATCTGGTAGTTGCATAGCCTTACTTGGAGAGTCATGGGGACAGGGTAATAATAAGCATAATTGGGGCTATTATATGGCTTATATAGGGGTTATCAACCTACTTACTAAGTCCCCATGACCTTCCAAAGAGAGTTCAGGGTTTGGGTGAAAGCCCAAAGCATTACCGTACTTGACTGGACCGGTCTGGAACCACAAGCATGCTTTGACCAGAAGCCTGTGCGACCCGTGACGGCGGCGGCGGGGATGGTGAAAAAAGTTGAGTAAGACAAATTGAAGTTGAAACTAGGAAAAACGGCACCTGTAGTAAGTCTAGTAGTTTGAGTAGCGATTTGCCTGCTCGTTCAGGCCAGCTGTTCGACCAGAAGCCGTGTCTTGCCAGATACGAAGGATTCCTTTCAGGGAGGTTCCTGTGGCGTGGTTTCTGTGATGTTCGTGCTTTCAGCTGCGAAGCATCTGTTGAAAAAGCAAAGTTGCTTTCTCGGTGGGTATACCGGGGCTGCGGTGCGGTTCTCGCAAAATCTATCTTCTTCAGGAATTCAGATTTCTGAAGGTTGTTCTTCAAATGTCGATCATTGCTTCCCTTGTGCTTCCCCAGGTACTTGGGTGGCCATTTTGTTGCTTTGGAGATTGAAGTGTTTTCAGGCTGAGTCAGGCTAAGACTATTCGTCTGCATTTTATTCACACAATGCCTGTGCTCGGTTACGAACAAGCACGATTCTGGCGTGGGTCCTGTAGAGGCGAAGCACACCAGCTGAATTCACCTCTCATGTTCAGACATCCTACGTGAGCGCCCAGACTCCGCAACAGGACTACCACAAAGGAAGCAGCGCAAGGTCTAATGGCTACTGCAGGAATTCAGTTCGGGAGCTTGGCGCTGAGGCAGGTGGTAAAAGTTGTCATCTAAGTCTAGCACGCTGCGCCTGAACTCTCAATCCTGGCCCATAGTACCAAACAGTACTGTCCTGATACCCGAGTAAGGATCCCTACCTTCCATAAGAGCGGCACAATTCATAACAACTGCTCAAATGTAAGACCATACGATTATCATCGATTTTCAGAATATGACAATATCAGGATACTCATTTTGGGGATTGGAGGTACCAAAAGCCCCCAAACCCTATAAGCCCTACGCCCTAAACCCTTAGCCCTAAACGCTACACCCTAAGCCCTATAAACCCTATAAACCCGAACCCTAAGCCCAAAAACCCCTGAACCCTAAATAATAGTTTCCATTTTCTTTTCCATTATCCCAATACAACTCTAGTAGAACCCCAATATGTAAACCCCGAACCCTAGACCGAGGTTTGGCTTTCATCCCAGCACCCCGAAAAGCTTGGCCACCAGCAACTCGACCCAACATCAGGGTACAAGGGTTTAGGCTTCAGGGTATAGGGTTTATTAGGGTTTAGGGTAAGTTTAGGGTTTAGCGTTTATTAGGGTCTCGGCTTTAGAGTTTGAGGCAATACCCAACTGGGTTGCTGTTGATGTTTGATCCCGATAAGTGTGGGGGGGGGCCTTGATTGTGCGAAGCTTCGCCGAAACTATATATTCAGCACCCCCTGATTCGTTTGGGGGCTCTTAATTGTGCGAAGTTGCGCGGCCACAAAAATAATTCTGAGGATAAACCAAGGAACACAAGGAAGAAATAAAGTTTGTTTGCTTTCAAAAGCATGACAGGCAGCAAGTAATTAGTTTAGGGTCCTAATCCAGGCTGCTCTCTGAAACTTAGATTAGAACCCCTTGTGCAGAGCTTCCAGAACCTCAAATCTCCGAATTGTGAGGACCTCAAAACTCTTGAATCATGTTTAGACTTCTTCTCAAAACCTTCTGAAACCTTTCTGCAAACTGAAATCCTCGAGCTCCTCAAACCTTTCTGAATGCCTTCCGGAACCCTTCTGATCTATTGCCTAGCCGATCCTGATCACTCCTAGTGACTTTCATTTAAACCTAGGATCCAGATTAGTTTGGGGGAACCCCCCCCCTGATCGGCACCCAACATTAAAGAACTCAAAAGGAGTTAGCATAATATGGGGTATATAGGGTTTAGGGTTTGGGTTTAAGTCACCATGATATGGTATACAATGAAGAGTAGGATTTTCTTATCATAGTAGCTTAGTTTTAGTTCCTTAACAGCAACCCAGCCACACGAGAGTTAATCTCCGATTCATGGGTCTTGTCTGTGGTCTTTCATATGGGCATTTTCTCGAAAAGATTCCGAGAGACTGCCGAATACGGACTCCATGAAGGGCTTAGCTAAGGGGCGGCAAGAACAGCTCTTTAAGCAACTCCCATTCTGCCGTCCCCCCGAGAAAGCCAACCCGCACCTATACGATGATACACCCCGCCACAAACAAAGAAGCAACAACAAAAAGGATTGTAATGGGGTAGATGGGGGCATGGAGAAGAAACTTCTATGTCATTTAGGCTTTTGGGTTTGGGGCTGATTCGGCTGATACGGTGCTGGGTCTTAAGAGATCTTGAGGAGGGGTCATTTGAACAGTTGTAGGACCAGATGATTCTGTTTGTATCAGAGGTTGGCATGCCCTGGACACATAGGGACACGCTACGAGGTGTGTCACCGGATATTGGTCCGCCTTTGTTACGAGTCTGGGTCGTGAAAAAGGAAGCGGATAGTAGTTGGCATGAAGATGACCGCCCAAGGGATCTGTTGCCACAATTGTTGAGGCTGCTACCATTTCCGTCCCCGTTACTGTAAGAAGATTCACTTCAACGATGCGTTCTGGGCCACGCCTGAATCTAAACTCAAGATAGTTTGGGCACAAGCCTCCGAACTCAGTCACAAGCCAAGACAAGTACTATGTATGCGCAACCTGCGTGTTGAGGTCAGACAGTGGCAAGCTTGAGGGAGGACACAAGGCTTCAGGAGATGTCGATGTACGTCACCGCCCGAGGCGCGACGCTAAAAGCCTCAGGTGCCTTCCGAAGGCGAAGGTCATCTTAGACTTAGAGACCTCCAAGAAGGACTAGCTAAGCAGGTATGAATGCATGCGCAATCAAATTCAGATTAACACCAGCAGTAAGACCTTACAGATTGCAAAATCGAGCATAGACTAAGCTAAGGTTGTACCGGGGTAGTGTCTAGAGTTGGTAAGGCATCTTTTGCGGCACTTTGAGGGCAATGTGTGTTCTCATGCTCGGACTGTTCATTGAAGATCCTGCCTACAAGTGAAGCGGAAGTACTGCAAAGCATAGTCCACAGCCGGATTTGTAGCGTCTCGTGAAGCTACATGGCCTACAGTCAATATTAGCCATACTAAGGGGCCCTTAACAGTGGACATAGGGGTCCCTCTTGTAGTTTAGTATAGTCCCTAATAAGGAATTCATGCTCATTCAATTGCGCAGGCAATGCTGACTGTAGCTCACATGGTCCGCTTGTGAATGCTTCTCACACAGCGCCCACACAGAGTCTCAGCCCGTTAAGGCTAGTCTCCTGCCGTTTAGGGTTTAGGGTTTAGGGCCTTTTCCCCAGCATTTCTTGCATAACCCCCTGCTCGCAATTATATCCACCTACACTAGTAGTAAGAACCCCTTATTTTGTAAGTACTACCTGGGGGGTCATGGGGACTTAGTAAGTAGGTGAACAATGGGGATAATTGGGGTTACTATATGGCTTATAGGGGTTATTCACCTACTTACTAAGTCCCCATGACCCTCCAAGCATAACCCATAGAAATGTGAAGAGGCTCCATGAAAGCGGGTTCTCTGGGTACCATATACAGTTCTATAGACGACATCAAGGGTCGCTTGAAAGGAGCATGGGAATATAGCTTTCCCTACACCCTCAAACCGAAACCCTAAACCCCTAAACCTTAAGCCCATAAAAGCCAAAACCCCTAATCCAAAACGCCTAAACTCTGGCAGGTGGCACTCCTTTGCCTGCACTCGGCCCACGCGGGGAGGACTGACAATTTTACCTACCATAAAAGAGATTCCCGCCAATATAAAACAGTACTATACTTGCAGTGCTACGTATTTTTGTGGAGGGCGGGAGTGTTGTTAGGGCGGTGGAGGGGATGTTATTTGGGGGATGCACTACCCACAACCGACATCAAAACCCAGAAGCCCCAAGGACACGTTGCAGGGCCCCTTTCTTGCGTTTTTTTGGTAGACGATTGAGGCAAGGAAGCTCCTGAACCTTGCTATCTTCTTTCGAACCACCCCGAAAATTGGTCAGATTGAACATTCAGCATGACCCTAGTGAGCCCAATATACCATGACACGATGATCATCTCCAAGGTAGAACACACAAAAGATCATGCAGGAATTTTCACACCAGTCGTGGTGCCCACAATCATCAAATAGCCACATGAAAGCTGCCTACATAAGCACCAACAGCCCTGGCAAAAATCACCTAGCCCACGTATTCCGCCAGCCTTTCCCATCTTCTATTTGTAATACTCGAAATACTTCTCATACTTGATCTTCTCCATTCCTCGCTGTGTAGCCAGGATACCTTCAGCCCGTCTGCATCGCCTGTGCATCGAGTCGGACGGGCCACCAGGAAGCAATGGTTAGCTCTGGATCAGGGAGTGGGATGCTCTTGACCCTAAACCCTAAACCCTAAATCCTATTTAGGGTTTAGGGTTTAGGGAATGGGAGATGGGGATTATAGAGCGACCACTGTCGAGATCCGTTCCTCCATTCCCTCTCAACCACCAGTGACAAGAGAGTGCCGAGATGTCCTTTCTCCAGCAATATATGGGGGTGTCCTCACACAAGAGGGGTCCCCATAACAAGGACGATCGTATCTTTGGATCTATATTGGGG
>CAJNIZ010009080.1:47375-66552 GCA_905231905.1 Symbiodinium pilosum
TCCGTGAC
Organism: Symbiodinium pilosum; assembly: GCA_905231905.1. NCBI lineage: Eukaryota > Dinophyceae > Suessiales > Symbiodiniaceae > Symbiodinium > Symbiodinium pilosum. The sequence goes on from CAJNIZ010009080.1 coordinate 47,384, forward strand.
TCTTCTACGGGTCACTTCATTGACAAGGGTTTGGACTATAATTACATACAACTTAAAAAAGCGTAGTCCCACCAAAGATGCCCTCAACAAGGAGCCCCACCTTTGAAAAACCCTCACCGTAACCATTGGAAGTTACAGCACTTGAAAGCGGAATTGGAGCGAAAGCTCTGGAAGTTCTGCAGTAAAGGCAAGAAGATGGAGAACAAGAAGATGTAGTTTCAACATGAAGGCAAGAACATGCGACCGTATTCAGAAGTGCACGTCAGCAATCTACCTTGAACTATGCGCGGGTCCGTCATATGCTTGAAGATGGATTGCTAGATCAAGCAGGAATGGGCCATCTGACTGTCCAGCACAGATTTTGCTCTATGGGCGTATGTTTAGATTCATCCGTGTCAAAGCACTGGCTTGGACAAACCCATGATATGATTCTTGTAGGACCCTTCTCATCCTTTTCTTGTGTCTTGCGGAGATTCCCTGGAAAATGCCCACACTAAAACCTGGACTCGAAAGACCCGGTAGCTGAATCTTTTTCTATCTTCTAAAATCATCTCACCGGGTGTGTTAGGGGGAGTATGGGAGTGAACCTGAGCACATACTACTAGGAAGGAGTGTATGGAGATAATGCAGGATAGTCTCCACTTTACTTCAGCTGAAGGGCCCACAACAAATCCTAGGGGTCACCGTCCCAATTTCCAGTTCAGTTCCATTATGTTTTCCATTTGGCCCTATATTGCACCTATATAACCCCTATTCAGCCGGTATCTTATCCGTTTGACTTTCCACCGTTGGGATGACCATCCTATTCTAAGAACACCCTAAACCCTAAGCCCTTAATACCCTGGAGGGGATTCATGCGGTTGAGGCTGCTGCAGGTCTTGAACATCGTGCGGCCTGCACACTATACCAGGTTCTGACTGGCTTGTGAGTGGAGTGATCATAAGGTAGTGGTTTCCCAAAATTGTGTGGTATCTTTTTGGGGGTCCCACTTGTCATGATGTCACGTTGCTGTCCGTTGATGGAAACAAACTCTTCACAACTTTGTGCACCCACTGCAGCTTTTGAGAATGTGGCAAGGCTCCTTCCTATCCAGGTCCCTCCAACAGAGCTTACATGCGTCATGGTACTAGAAACACTTAAACAGATTCGCCAAGAAATTGAATGAAAACAGCGCTAGACATGTGAGTAGCTGAGTGGCAATGGCACAGGGAAACTAGCGGAAGGGTTTGCACCGAAAGTTGGCGCTTATCGACGCACAAGCACTACGCATACATAGATCATAGACCTGCAAACCAAACCCATAAAGAAGACAGACAATATTGTCTTAGAACCGCACGGTAATGTTGCTCTACTGGCAGTTGAATGAGAATGTCTTCGTGCGACCACTTTCAGCCCAAGTGAAAATAGCAAGGTGGTATGTGCCAACATGTCTGGAAAACAGCTGCAAGTGCTATGCACACGCCAGAGCGTCCCGGAAGCTCTGACAACAGAGTAAAGACGGGCCAATCCGCAACGTTCCCACGTTCTTCAGTAAGTGCGATGATCAAGGAACAACAGTTTCCCAGTGGTGTCTTTTGGGGGGCAGTGAAGCAGAATTTGTCATCTGACACATTTGTGCCTTAGCATTGTGAAGAAGAACCCGCATTGGCTCCAACCGTAACCTGTCAAGATCTTCATACCATGAAGAATTTGCCCAGAAAAATGTTAAATCCTGACCTGCAAACTCGTCCGTATGCATTGCAGTACCAGTATCCCATTCCGGCCATCAAGTCCTATGAAGGTCTCCACATGTCATTCATGTGGGAATGTCCCTTATGTGACCCCAAAGTACTGCAACCTTGATTAAAAGGACCCCTAAGACGGGACTGTAATTGTTGCAAACCCCCCTTTCAGTCACGCCAGCCATTTCTGCACGACCCAGGAAATCCCTCTTGAAGCAAGCCATCTGAGGGAGGGACCCTGTACCCTGCTCCATCAGCCACTCCCAGGCCTCCAGGCGGCGGGCTTTGCTGGTTATCATAGGTTTAGGGTTTAGGGACAGCTTAAGATATTTAGATTTGGAGTTGGAGATCCCAACTCACACCTGTCCTGAGAAGTGAGCAAGTATTTACGTTGCAGACTGCATGATCAGGCCTCTGGCTCACCCATACCGTGGTTAGCATAAACTGGAGTTTTCAAATTAGACCCCAATTTGTATTAATCCTGACAAAAACGGTCGTTTCCGGAAAGCCGCGTACGCATGAGAGGCGTACTAGGTGGGACAGGCCATGGGCCCAAGCCAGGGATGTGCTATGAGCCATTAATGACCCCTATAGTAGTCCTCTATAAAACTCTCTACATAATCCCCTTCAAGGAGTATAGACTATAACGCACATAGTATCTAAGGTTTTTTTTTGTCGGACCTTTTCTCCTGCAGAAATCTCCCGGAGATGCATCACTGCACGGCCCTGTACGCAGCTTGCTCCAAAACAGGCCAACACCTTCACTCGCCTCAGCAACAAAATGTCACTCGGCAACACGGACGGAGACAATACTCAAACCCTCAACCCTACATCAGGTCCCCAGCAGTCAACAGAAGAGGCTTCGACATTTACAGTCAAACTTCCCCTGCTCAACCCCGCATCGGACAAAGCTCAGTATCTAAGGTGTAGGATTTAGGGTCTGATATGGGATTTATTCTCCCCACGGAAAATCAAATGCACAAGAAAATAAGCTACTACTTCTTTTAGGGACCATAATGGAGAAGCACATTCCAAAGACAATGGAAGATGAAATGGGAACTGGGATGATAGCCCCTAAGATGTTTTGCGAGGACATCGCACAACTCGCCAAGGGTCATCAAGCTTACGCACAAGTAACCCCAAAAAGGCATTCACAAATACCACAAAAGAGAACATCATCCCTCTAATCTTCAGACAGTCAGTGTTGCCAAATCTCTGCGCTCATAAGCCCAGTCCCGAGCTTATCCTGTCTCCTGTCTGGGATGAACCCTAATTAGCCAAGCTTTCTTGGGGTGCTTTGATTCCCGGGTATTGTGTGAAGTGAAGCCGTGCCAGACTTCTTCCATCGGCTGCAGACATGGCGCGATTCCATGTCGCTAGTGTGGCATGGTACAAACACGGGGAAGGGATGCTGATAGGGGGCAAAAAAGGCTTAAATAGCAGTACATAGTTGGTGTAATAACACCCTAACCGCCCTAACCATCCCGACCCTCTCCATACAACCATGATTCTGAACTCTGGGACGTTCGATCCATGGCCCCTGCCGCATCAGTGCCGTGCCAACGAGACGCCACTGCCATGACCGCCTTCCGCCTACCTCCAGTAGAGAAGGCACATAACGGTGACCCTGACAAGGTTCAGGATTCCAGAGAGTTCCGTAAGCCTTGCATACATGCGTGGAAGGTTGGGCAAGCTGACCAGTTCTTCTACTCGAAAACTAAAGCCTACCCGAACAAACCGTAACAAGTCTGAAATGTCTGAACACAGCACCGGATGAGTTGTGTGGAAAGAGGAGCCCAAAGTCATAGACATCAGCTCAGGGGTTGCATGTTCAAATGGCTGTCAGAACTCTTGCATTGGCAGATCCCGGATTGTTCGATCCTATCTCTATGCGGCCCAGCGTGAGGCAACTATTGCAAAAAGCCAATGCCTGAACCCAGACTGCGTAGAATAATCGCCCTTTTCTGCGTTGGGGCCAGGGTCTTACATACTGTTCAAGTCCAGGCAACCCCAATTCCTAAACGTAACTTCTAGTATTCCTCTTCAAGAGACTGCTCCCGAAAAGACAGCTGTAATCGGTGGTCATGCAATAGCCTTCGATTTTAGATCCTGGACATCCGGCCTACCTCTTCCATGATATGTCCATGCTCTTTTCGCATAGGTTCTTCGAAGTTCTGCCGCATGTAATTCAAGAAGAAGGCCGGATTCCTACGTGTTGCTTGCAAAAGTCGAGCGCGGGTCCAGTTCGGATACGTTGTATAAAAAGCTGCTGATTGAATTGTACGGCGAATCGTAGCATATTCTAAGGAGCTTCCCCCAAAAGGCATCGGTTTCGCAACTGCCCAGCAAACCGCGTGCATGGAGAGGAGGGCAAGTAGGGTCTGGCGTGCAGCACATACATCTGAATTGTGGGCTGGCGCAAAAGCTAGGTACCACCATGCACCCAAAGAACACTCATATCAGATCTTATGCAAGGATCCCAGAGAAGGGAGCATGTATATTTGAGTTTCGTTCTCGGCTGCGAGGAGCTGAGCACCATGCCTAACAGAACTTCTGCTCGCTGCTTCCACAGCCTTAGCACAGGTGTGCAGAACCGTCAGCTGCAAACGCATACAGAAACGAGCCTTGTTCTGATTCGCTCCCTTAACTCCTTTTGGGAAGTCGAGATTTGCCCTGATTGAAGTGGGATTATACACATTTTGTAGCTAAAGGGCCCTGGTCGAAAGCAAAACAAAGGTAAAGTCTGAGAGCAAGACGATGCCTCAGACTGTGCCGCCTGTGTTGGCTGCATGCAGGGCAGCTATCCAACTTACTGGGGGCAGACTAGGGAATATCCGAATAAACTGGGATTATAAAGGGATACTGGAAAAGAAAATAGAAACTACTACTTTATTTATAACAGTGCATATTTTGAGTTATTGTAGGGAGTAGGGGAATAGATTATACAGGGGGATTATATTACCTTATTCGCTACTACATGGGCTTCTCCAAATCACCCTACTTCGTGGGAGTCCTCATGATCAGGACCATCAAACTTGCCTTGCGGTTTATGTATCCCAGGTTCTTTGAAACACCTTTATCCCAACCTGCTGCAAGTACCTCAGTGGCGGCCCACGCAGTCGTCTACATGAGTAGGAAACTTCCGACTTCAGCAGTTTGCCTGGAAAGTGCTCTTCCCAACCGAAAGTGTGAAAATCGAAGCATTCAAGGAGGGCATGCAGTTCGCAGAGAAAGAAACTTGTCAAAACGCCCTAAATACTGATGATGTGTTTCGGCGAGCTGTACACCACTTGCTGACAGCGATTCTTGCCTCGAGGGTTGAAGAAGCCTCCGAAATCTCCAGCTTCAAAGCTGTGAGGACCGCAGCCTGGGCCTCAGACTCCACAGAGCAGGCAGCAAGGTAGCAGCGGCCATGATGATGGCAATGATGTCATTGCGGCCATCACAGGCAACATCCATCCGTGAGCTGTTGGACATGGCAAACTAGAACTGCAGCCGCACCTTTTGCCATCCCAAGCAGGCTCAGCAATTGCAAAAGCGCACCACGCTCTGCGTGGTTAGCACGGTCGTGAACCTGAGAGCAGGGACATATTGCAAGCCATAGAGAATTTGCAGAAAACTCTGTCAAGATCATTGTGGAAGGAATACCATGCATTTTCATTGGTAGTTGATTCTTGCTGCGTCTGCTCCAAGCAACCATGAAGATGGGCCGCAGGGCTACGGTGGTTTCCACCTGGACCTGAGCTTCACTAATAATAACATTGGATATGAATGGCAATCTCTCAATTGGATTGGCAAACTCTATTCAGGACTATTCAGGACTGTACGAAAGATCCGCAAAGAAGACACCTGCCCTTGAGAGCAGCTGCATCGGGTTTCCAAAATGTAGGTTATGGGTCTTTGGAAAGGACAAGGAAGGGTCCATCACTCCTATGGCATCCACGGCCGGCCTCCGCGCCAACAGTGCGACCCGCACCATACAGAGGCACCTCGAGCAAAGGGCTCTAAGACCATGGTGGTGCTGGTCGTGCGCTAGTAACCCCGTCACCCTGTTGTCTCGCGACGGCCGCAGCTGATGCCATGTAGAGCCACCGTCACCCATCCCATCCTAGCCCCGCAATGAAAAGAAGAAACGCGACGCCGCAGCTTGTTGCAGCCAGTATGCGGTCGCAAGATTCCGTGCAGCCTTCCGTCGGTTGAGGCGAAGGGTGTCTGCGCACCATGCATCAATCGCCGTAGCCACCAGCTCTCCCGATGCGGCCTTGGTCACGTCCAGGTCCTGCGCACGGTCCCTGGCACAACTTCTGATGCACTCACACGCTGACATCATGCAGAAACGAATAAGCCAGGAGGACATGAGTCACTAACAGCCCTGTCATCAGTTTGTTCAGCAAGCATGAGCCTACTTCCGTCAAGGGAGGCTGACAGCGTCCTTGCCAACAGCTGCGGCAATGCAAGAGATGCTGCTCCTGAGACAGGATTCTTGTCTGCCCCATGTGGCATCGATGAAAGCACTGGATCTGTGGACAATCAGCCCTACGTCTGAATCGCAACGAATGGCAAAGGATCATGCAAGCCTTTCACACGGCAATTGAGAACACGAAAGCATGTTGTCAGGATACGCTTTCAAGGCCATTCCGAATCCGCAAAGCATTCTTTGATTTATCACCATCTCCTGGGTAAGGTATCCTAGAACTTCTTTGGAAGCCTTTCGAGCCTGCAGTCCCCACATGTCCCCGCTCTTCTCTGACACTTCTTCAGCTCATGAACGCATGCTGCTGTAATGCTTTTGATTTTTGACCTTGAGATACCTTGAGCGAATCTCTGCTAAAGGGCGCACCTCCTCGCGAGCAGTAGCCAGTCACGCCGACTCTGCATGAACAGCTGCTTCTGCACTGTCCCAGTAAGGGCGTCCCCAAGACTGCTTTGACGCCTACGGATCGGCACGTCATGGTCTACCAAAGTGCGGGGTGATAGCACCGCAAAGCTTCCGGAAGTTTTAAACCAGCCCCCGAGAAGCAAGCTACCGCTGTCGGGCACTCCAAAGGCATCGGTGGAGTTCTGAAGGAATGAAGATGCTACTGCTACACCTATTGCTTTCCATAGAGTCTTCTTCAACATGCATCCCAGCATCTCCAACACCGGCTCTCGTAGAAGAGGATCCTTCTGGTCGGATGGGAAGATACAGAGCTCCTGCAGCCTCCAGGCTTTGGCAGAAAATTGCAAATTTGCTCCCGCAAGTTGCAAACACTGGAGCCATGGAAAGTAAGCTTCCGAAGTGGAACAATGGCAAAGCCCGCTTTGAATCCCCTCCTGCTCACAATAAACCCCTGCCACCTCCCATTAAACCAAATACGCCGCATATAAGTCGTTATGAAATGGGGAACGATTTTCATAATTTTGGGGGTGTGGGGGGGATTAATACTCTGGGGAGGTGATCAGTTCACGCGTCCTTTTTCTGCCGTGTTGCGCTCCACGACATGTGCTCAATTCTGAGCACACGCGCTTGCTACGGCTACGGCAAAAATTGCATCTGTCGCAGCCATGCATGTTTGGCTCAAAGTCGCATGTAGATCTCGCCGGCATGGGACCTGGACTTGAGCTTCTTCCCTCACGGCTTCGAATGTCTCTGAGTCTGTAGGGGTAGCGACTGGTAGTGAATGGCCACCATCACACGCACGAGGATCCGGAAAACAGCCGTTCATTGCAATTCATCTTGCTGCGCTGGATGGTGTAGAGGGCTTGCTCGGAATCGACAGCCGTCCACTTGCTGCCGGGCTTACCGGTGAGTATCCTGACAATACGCGCTGGCTACTTTCCGTGAATGCGTGTGCTTTGAAGACCATGTCTACAACAATCCTGCCCAACCCTCCTTCAGAAGATGACCAGTGAACAGCCTAGAGCCTAGACATGTTAAAACCGCACATTCCTTTGTAAGGGTTTTGGTGGTCAGCGTCCTACGACTCACTTAGACCATCTGATAGAATCCGGTTGATCCTGGGCTTGATCTCAGACAGGCTTCCAGTCACCGTGGCCTGACTGGGCTGTGCAGGCAGAATACGCGTGAGGTCATGGAGCTCCCGTCGCAAGGTATCACACTCCTTAGATAAGGAATGCCTGAAGGATGCCATGCATGCTAACGAATAGGCAGCAGAAGTCTGCACAGGAAACTTGCCAAGCATCATGCATGGCAAGGCTGTAGCATTTCGACTCCGTAGTGCAGAGGCTCCGCAACTCCTGAACAATGGCCGTCTCCTTGAGCAAGCGTGCAATCGCATGTGCGGCTTGTTTCAAAGTATGATCCTGAAAAGGGCGCATGGCCTAGAATCGGACTAGCAGACATGTTGAGGGCAAATGAAATATGACATGTTTGAGGTTTGCATGCTTAGCCACCGCGGCAAGAGCCGCTTCGATTTCGGAGTTCTCTTCTGTCAGCTCACTTTGTCGTTCTTCGTCTGCGTCATGTTCCTCCAGCGCAGCCTGGCTCGGAACAACACAGCAACATGGGTATTGCCAATAGTTGGTTCCCTTCCCGCTTTGGTGCCGAGGAAATAAAAAACACTATGCCCCATGTGAAGCAGCCCATAATAGGAAGTCGGGATTGCATTGGACCTGTAGATTTAGAATATGGCCAGAAGTTGTGTATCTGTAGGGCTCCGCAGCACGGAGCGATGAGACATAGGATTCATATTTATGATGTCTCCAGGCGAAAGTGTCCCGTACATATTTGTGGTACCCCCCCCAATACCCGCAGAACCCCCTGTTCAGGTACCCACCTGAACAGGCATAAGCAGCACTACCACATCCAGGGAGGGTTTTCGTAATATGCTGGGACTACTAGGACTGCTGTATCAAACTATTTGTTCAGGCAAGAGTTGTTCAAAAACTCTGCCGGAAGCAAAAAACCAATGCAAAAAATGATAACAAAAAAACAAAAATGCGGAAGTCTTGGTGGAGCGCCTTCCAAGAGCCATTTATTGAAGACTTCAAGATTTGTGTGTACTTTTTTTTGTATTGGTGTTTGGTGTATTTTTCGGTTTTTCTGTATTGGTTTTTTTCGTTTTTGACAGTGCAACCATTGTGGTTTTACACAGGGCCGTGTACGTAGTGTATTATGTAAAATCAAGAAATTTTCTTACAAATGCAAAAAAAAAGGGGCTTCATTCGATGCACGAAACCTTGTCCGTATGAGGGTTCAACTCAAGCTCGAGTTGATTCTATTCAAGTTCGAAAAGATTAAGGTTTAGGGTTTAGGGGAAACCCCTGCAAGGAACTGGAGCTTCCACTTCTCTCACGTCAATTCTATTTCTGTTGCATTTTTATTGCGGAGAAGAGAGAATGGTATTCCGTTCGGGAGAAGAGAGGTTCGCTTTAACTGGTGGCCTGATTAAAGAGTTGTTGGTTGTGTTGGACTTAACAAACTAGAAAATTAAAAATCAGTGAATCATTAAAATCATTCAAATTCAGCTAATTCATGTAATACAGAAATCAAAAAATTCAGAAGTCAAAAAAGTCAAATATATATATATAGATCATGAAATTAAATATCACCAGGAAATCTCGTTTGCAGGTGAGTGAAGGAACCTTACATTTGGTATGCTCCTTCTACGTAGTCTTGGTATCCAAAGAGTCTGCCGGTTACTCTTTTGTTTGTGCCAGAATCGGAAGATCTCAATACTTGTATTGCCTTCCTGCGCCACAAATGTTTCTATTTTAAGGAGGAAGTCCCAAATCCTTGGCCCTGCATTTTCCCTCTAAAAACGCTACCAAATTTGACAAGAATTTGCATGATATTTTTCATGTTCTCTTACAAGAGTCCCTTCACACAAGCCTTCACTACGTTGACTTTGATAAATAGATAGTTTACAACTTTGCTTCAAATTTAAAAAGGAAATCTCAAATTCAATGGTCTTGTTCACCAGAGAGTTTAAAAGGTTTTTTTGTGCCCGAATCGAAATCATCTCATTGGTGCCAGCATTTTCCTTTCCTCAATATGGAAAATACTTATAATATTCCAAAAGTTTCTGAGAGATAGTACAAGCGTTTGAAGTAACAAGGGGGAAGTCTCAAATCTTTGTCTCTGCATGTTTCCTCATTAAAAGCCATGCGTCTCTTACATAGGCCCCTTGGCAAAAGCCCTCGCTACATTGCAAATTCTAAACAGAGATTCTCAAATCCTGGGCTCCTGTTTGCCTGAATTTCTATGTATCAATCCCATGTTAAACGTATTTCAATTTAAACAAGAATTCGCAAGTCTGGGGCTTCTTTTTTCTCTGCACAATTCTTGAATAAATGTGACTCAGATTTTCACAGGAATTAACAAGTAATCAGAACATCGCATCAACTGGAGACCATGGGAATAATATAGATAAGGGGCTTATAGTGATATATATATATACACGTATAGAATGAGCCCAAGATTTGAGAAGCCACATATAGATTTACAGCGTATTTAGTAAGGAATTCATATAAAGAAAAACGAGGCGAACAGGAGCCTAAGATCTAAGAATTCCTGTTTACTTGTGTAACACATGTCGCAATGATACGCGACTTTCACAATAATAGATGCTTTCCTTGAGGAATGTGCACAGCCATAATAGGCTTACTCTTTGGCATAAGTCTTGCCAACATGTCAAAAAGTATGGGCCCAGAAGAGTCCAATAACATTAAGTGGGCTCGGTTCTCAGACGTGAGTTCTTTATGGAATATGCACATGCATGCTGGCAGCCACTGCTGAAATCTGCCAAAAGTGTGGGCCCACAACAGCCCCATCTCTATTCTTATATATTGACACTTTTTTAATGTGAAACATCAAAAGGTGTGAGGGTACCAGCTCCATATCCCTGATGCCGGATGCCATGGCGACTCTGCTACTTGGAGCCTGGTTTTTTGCGGGTATTGGAGGGGGGGCACATATATATATATATGTATATCCACAGGTATGTGTATATATTTACACACTGAACGAAAATCCTAAAGCCCCAAAAAAGGTTAACAAGACGTTAGCTCACATGACTTCAAGGACAGCAGGCCCTTGCCTTGCACTCACTCAGCACGAAAGCTGCCTCAGATGATTCCGACCTTAGACAGATTCCGCCAGCAGCAGGGGAGTAAGTACCCTGGTATTTCAGTGCTCTTGCTCTGCTTCTGCAGTTTCTGGTGCCACAAACAGCCGCCACTTAGCTTGAGCCCAAAGACTTCAAGTGCTGCGCCTCTTGCGCCGCTTTGAAAGCCTCAATGCGCAGCTGCCGAGCAGATTCCAGCTGCATTCCTGCAAATGCGGCTAAGCTTGGGCAGGCGGGGCTTCTGCTGCTGTAGGGCCTATATCAGAAGAATTGGGTCGTGAGGGTGACATATACCATGCTTACTGAAGTGTAGCATGATTTGGGAAACTACTCCCAATCACTCTCTCTACTACGTACATGAAAAAGCTCATCATCTTCACAACCTTCGAACTTCATCGATTCCTATTGCTGTTTCTACGAGCAGCACCTATACCGATGCCATGTTGAATCTGTTTGTGTTCTGTCACCAGCAAGGCCATCAGCACGGAAGCCATCAAGTTGGAACATCAGCATCCGGCAGCATCCCCTTGCCGTAGCATAAAGCATCCTGCTTCCATCTTCTTGCAGTTGTTGGGCAACTACATGCCTGCAAATTAAATTCTGTGAATCAAGTACTATACCCAGAAGGAGGATATAATCTTACACAGTACTGGATATATCACAGTAGCACCAAGTAAAATACTACTTATGTGGGCTGCGGGTCGTGTCTCCGCTTCCGCTCGCTGTATGGCTGCCTGCTGCTCCGTGGCCTTGCAGGAGCAACGACATGGTCCAAGTTGGGGGGTCACGGGGACTTAGTAATTAGTTGGGTTATTCCCCCTACAGTAACTGTTACCACAAGGGGTAATAGGAATTATAATAGCCCCTTAATACGGCCCCCTTTAAGGACAGTTACTGGGAGGGGGAATGACCCAAGCAATTAGTAAGTGTACTTATAACACCAAAAAAACACAAAAAAAAACCAACAGCCATTCCCATTAAAATCCTACTTTCTAAGCTCCCCTGCCCCTCCAAGTAGGGTTTCGCGTTTAGGCATTTTAGGCAGCAAAAGCAGATGTGAGCTTAGCTCCCTGGAGAGATCCAAGTGCCCCCATTTAGTGGAGATAGCTAGAGAGAGGGACGGAGAGCTTGTTTTGGCTGGTCAGCAATGGGAGATGTCGTATTCGTTCAGAATGTGGCTCCCGAAGCAGAACCTCATCCTGCTCAGATACCAGGCCGCCGCTTCTGAAGTAAAAGCATACGTAGTCACATTGCAAGTCAACATTCACCTCGGAAAAGGCAAAAAACATGACAATAATAGTGCTTATGCTGGTGGTGGCAGCTGCTGTTGACGATGCAAATAGCTTGTGCCCACGAGAACAACAAGAAGCAACACCGAAAATGAAAACTCGCAAGCTTGCAACGCTTCTACCAATCGAACGATCACATGAGGACAACATCAGGCGTAAAGCAATGCCTCTTTGCTCTGCTACGAGTATCCACTGTAACTAATCCCAACAGTCACGACAGAAGCTGCCGGTGCCCTAACAAGTGCTAGAACGGTACTTGGACCTCCCAATGCGTACGTTGTCACCTGACAAGTCCTACACCCACGCCGTGTGACCCCTCATTCCTCCATACATATCCGACACTTTGTTGGTGTGAACACACCCGAAATGAAATCCGCGAGACCTCCTGGTCTGTGGCATACAAGATATACAAGGTCCAAGGGGTCCGACTCCCTTCGACTCTCTTCAGTACACCCCCAACCTTTCAGAGGGGCCTGTATAAGCCCCCAAACAATGACTTCTCAGACCACACCTGTTTCGATTTAAAAGAAAACCTTTGCAACCCCAAACGCGAATTTCAAGATCTGAAGCCTGAATCCTACATACTACATGCTGAGACTTGAGCCGATTGCCGAGGCGGTTCCTAGAACATGGAGGAACGGACACTAATCCCTAGATTCCTTTCCTTCATCCCTACTGACCACCTTAAATCCTGAACCTTGGCCCTACGTCCTAAGTTCTATGGCAGATACTATTTTCTGTTCCTGTTCCATTCCCTGTCTAGCCCAAGCACCCTAAACCCTAAGCCCTAAGCCCGGAACCCAGGAAGGCAGAGCTCTTTCTGCCTCGCTCTCGACACGACTTTCCCGCCGGCACTCTGCGATGAGCTGTGCCTCTGTCCAACCAACAAAGTGTCTATGTAGGGGTTCTGTAGGGAAATAAGGGGCTCATAGGGACGACTGTAGGGATTAAGTATATAAAGGTTTACAGGGATTATGTAATGTTATATATGGGGTTGTAAAAATAGGAATACACAGGGGCCATGTAGGGGGTATACAAGGTTATGTGTGGGTCATGGTTGCGCATGTAAGGGTGAAGGCTAAGGGCTCAGGGCTAGGGCCTTCGGACTGCAACATTTAGAGTTATGAACTTGGAGGTCTGGGATGTTGGGATTTTGGGGTTCAGGGTTTCAAGTTTAGCCGATTCCGTGAGCAGCTCTCATTGCGCCATGCCGGGCTTGTGGAGGTTGCCACCATGCTTTGGAATGTGACGCTGTCGTCAGTTTTTAATTAAAACTGATGCCAGTGCTGGGGAAGCCAGATGAGTCTGAGCGCGGACTCAACGCGAAAAATCCAAGCTTCACGGAAACACCCTACGCCCTCTCACCAAACCTCTAACGAACTGCAAGAGCTACTCCGAAACCACTCGCACCCTTGGTGCTACCACTAAATTTCCAGTACTACTTCATACTGCTGCCGTCGCCGCCTCCAACCACTACTGTTGGAGGTGGGCTACCGCTACCACGACTCCTCCTCCTCCTCTTGCTCCTACTCGTGCTACTCGTACTGCTCGTACTACTCGCGCTGCTCCTCTGCCCATTGCTGTAAAGCCGGCACCTCCAGGGAAGCTGCGGCGATGGACTCGCGCTGGCAAAGCTCTCTCTCAGCTTGGAGCTCGTCTTTACCTCTGTGGTCGGGGTGGGGCTCGGTGGCGATGGCGGCAGCGGGGGTGGCGGCAGTTGACAGGCAAAGTATGGCCACTGCATGGAAAGAGGGTTGAGGAGGTATCTGACCACAGCTAGAATCACAAATAGAGCAGAAAGAAGCAGTTATATGAGATAGAGAGGCGCAGCAAAAGCATACTTGGGCCCCGACACGATTTGAGCTCCGCCTCTGCCTGAGTTCTGAAGGTACATTGGATGCACAATAAAGCTACATAGGCAGGTCTGATAAAGGAAAGGTATGGGAAATGCAAATCGTTCATGGTCACCCTTGCTTTGGGGGAGGGCCTTAATAGTGATGCATTGCCAGGTCATCCCATGTACTTTGTATCCCGCCAGATGAGGTGGCAAACAACGCCTTGGATGCCGTGCCAAATCTTAATACAAAGGTGCGATAGCAAGCTGCCGCTGAAGATCTGCAGAGCCGGCCTCATTTCGTGCAGCAGCTACTTTCAGAGCTCGTAGATGGAAACCGTTGTTGCAACCTCCTCACACGGGCCAGGGCTAGACAACAGGGATATCCTCGCATGAGATGCCGCACAACTCGGACCAAACCCGACAAACCTGACCATAAACATGCGTGCAGTACTGCCGAGGTGCACGACCTGCCGAGGCTGCAGCTGACGCATCCATCAACAGCGACAACCCGGATCGGTCATCTGCAGGACAAGAGTAACTGCCAACGGGCAACAGCCGGGCGGGCATGCTTCTTGATAAGGTAATGATGCCTCGGGAGGCTAGGAATCGAATACGTGAACCGAGCGATCAAGCAGAATCACCGCCACATGCCACAAATTCACAACTTAACACGAGACAGGGAAGAGCTATTTATTACGTCCTCAAGTTGTGCCTGCAAGGGGCCCTGGTGTTCACGAGTTTTGTTGTACAATGCCATGTAGTCAAATCCAAGATTCTGAGCCTGAGGACAACTCACGGCAGTTCAACGGTCAAGGAAACTTATATAGGGATAATTGAAAAGAAAATGGAAACTACTATAGTACATTGGGTTATACAGGGATAATGAAAAGGGAAATGGAAACTACTATAGTATGTTGGGTTATATAGGGAATGGAAGGCAAAAATGGAAACTACGACTCATCCAGCAAGGTTTGCTAACTGCACCAATTACATGGCAGGCATGTCTCAGGTCGTTCCCCCTTACAGTAACAGTTGCCAAAAGAAATACTAGGAATTACAACAGCCCCTTAAACATTTCAAGCTATACTATAGTAGTCTCCATTTTTCCTTTCCACTATCCCTGTATAACCCAATGTACCGTAGTAGTTTCCATTTTCTTTTCCATTATCCCTATATAGCTCAATATACTATTGTAGTCATGATCCCAGCCATGGCCCTCATTCTCAGGCATTTGGCGCAGTACAGCTTCCTCTGGAAGCTGGGTCTAAGCGCCGTCTTGCAACTCAGGATATCTGTCACTTGTGCGTGCCCTGGCCTGCATGCCGCATGGTCCAGGCAGCACATCAGCACTTTTTGTGCAAATGCTTCGGACCAAGTGGCAGAACAGAAATATGCAAGTCGTTGTGCAGACTTGCTTTCTTCACAATGTTGTCGGAAGGCAGCTAGCTGCATAGCTGCAAGGTCTTCGAAGCCCACGTGTAGGCTCGCTCTTGGCAGGCCCCATATTCTTGTGGCTGGCCTCCAAAGGACATTCCTTGACCTGTCAACCGCTCTGTCTAGGCACGCAGCAGGCCTCGACGCCTGCTGCCCTCCACAAAGATGCATCCTGGCACACAAAGCTGGGGGACACCTGTCAGACTGGGCTCATCCGCGAGGGCTGCAACACGAGATTGAGCTTGTTGAAGGTGCTGGCGCGCGCCCGCCCCCAGTCGATTCTGCTGTGTCCGCTGTTGTGAGGGGGGTTCGCTTGTGCAAACCGGAAGGCGGATGCTTGGTGATCAGACGCGGGCTGGGGCTTGATGGTCTGAAGGGCCTGCGTCCTTTTGCCTTCGTTTCTGCCTGGAGCTGTCATCCTACAAACCGGGCATGCTGCAGATAACGCAAAAAAAAAGCCACATTGCCATGCTGCCAAGTGACTGGGCTAGGGGAGCTCTTGGTGAGCTTCAGGGACGGCACATTGCGCGGTGCTTGGGCTTGCGAGTTTTTTCCAGGCCTGCGGAGCTCTGAACGTTGGCCCGAGTTCACCAGGCTGTCTGCGGACACCGGGATCGTTACCTCACATGCATGCGCTTTGATTTGCAACATCAAAGCCAGCTACCCGTGCTTCTAAGCTGCTGCAGCTGCCAGACTCCGTGCTGGTGATGTTGCTCTTCGAATAGGGACGTCCAGGTTTGCGTCCCTCGCTGGAACAACGGGACCACGCTGTAGCCCCTGCTTTGAAAGCATTGTGGCACGCGGAGCAAGACTTGGGGCTCCAAGAGGAGCCGAATGAACCTGCATCGTCACATGCAGTCACACTGCCGAAGCAGTACATGTGAGTCTGAAACTGGCTTCTAGCCGCAGCCTCCTTCACTTCCTGGTCAGTCTGGGCTTCGGCATCTCGGGTTGTGAACATTTCTGCCTTGGCAGCTGCACGTAAGCACAGCGGGTCCGGGAGATCTGCTGGTTCACAACGCTATGCAAGAGATACTGTCGCAACATCCACTGCCCACAAGCCCTTTTGGAAGAAAGCGTTCAAAAGAAAAGGGGGACCTTGGGGTTCTGGGGAGTCTTTCGGTTCCTGAAAATCAATTGAGCAAGAGATCGGACCAGCTCGCATAAACCCGGGTTCGACATTACACAGGGGTAAATATGTGGTTATATATATATATATATCTCTCTCTCTCTCTCTCTTTCTTTCAGGGCTATAGAGGCATCCCTCTCTCCCTCTCTCCCTGATGCACACGTGCACATCACGCTTATACCTACCAATACAAATGTGTATGATTCCGAGAAAGGATTCGTGTTGTTCTGTGATCAGAGAGCACCTAGGTATGCACGCGTGCTTCTATATCTACATCCACACACAGATTTCAGCAAGAATACATGGATTCCGCGCTAGCGTCTGTAGCCTTACTTGCTATGCATATGTACATATGTAAGAAATAGAGATGGATAGATAGATACATGGTTGCTACCCCCCCCACCCCGCATGGTATGGTCCCCCTCCCCCTGCTGTGGACCCTGTGGTTGTTGTGGTCCTGTTGTGCTGGCGGTTCTTCCCCCCCCGTGGTACCTGTGCTCAGTTGGTAATTCTCCCCCCTTGCTCCTGTGGTCCCTGTGGTTTTGGTGGTCCTGTCCATGTGATTCTGCTCCTCCCCGGCTAGTTGTGGTCCTGTTGTGCTGGTGGTTCTCTCCTTCGCTGTGAGAGGTAACCTGTGCGTTAGTTACTGTCCTCTCTACGGAACAGCAAGGCGGTCAGGTGTCTGTTTTCTACACTCAGGCACAGAGGTGCTGGTAGTCCCTACATTAGAACTTTGAGCATAGGACATCATGCATTGGTGGTTGGACATGTGACTGCACTCGCAGGAAACTCAAAGCTTCAACTTCTGGTACCTATGCTGTGCTGGTGATTCTCCCCCGCCCCCACCCCCCCCGTGGTCCTGTGGTTCTGGTGGTCCTGTCCATGTCGTTCTGGTGGTATATTGAGAGGGTGCGGGTACTGGTAGATGATCCTGCTTCACATTATTTCTAATGCTGTTCCGTTAATTGTTCTTCTGATTTTGGACAGAAATTGATTTGGAGGTTCCTGGGATGGAGGTTCCTGGGATGTAGTGTCAGCTCACGATAAAGCCTAAGTAGAGCTATAGCCCCAGGTGTCAACAGCACGAAGGTCTAACAGTGACGACGGTTACAAGGATCGCGACACTAGGAGGCCGCTTCCCTTTTCAGACGTCAAGACCACACCAAGGTCCAAAAGTGATGACAGCTACAAGGATCTTGACATTAGGAGGCCACATCCCTTAACTGTTTGGACTGTGGAGACGCGACGAGAGCACAAAGAGCCAAAAGTGATGACAGTTAGAAGGATGGCAGCTTGGAGGCGTCAATAAAACAACGACAGTTACGAGGATTGCGGCACTTTTCAGAGGTTTGGACCGGGGAGGGGGGGGACCATACCATTGGGGGGGTAGGATCCCCAGGACCGGGAATATATATACATATGTATATATATATATATATCTTCTTCTTCTTCGGGTGAAGGAGGACCCTACATATATATATATCTCTCTCTCTCTCTCTCTCTGTCTCTCTATCTGTATGTGCGTGTATCCTGTTGGCACGTTGGAGGCTTCCCCGCCTTCTGCATGACGTGACCGTCAAGTCCCTCGCTCCTTGCTGGCGAGGCGTCCTTGGTGGAAGCCTCGGCATTTTGGTGCTTCCAAAAGCCGTAGGGCCATTTTGTGAAAAGCTTGCATGATTCCTTAAAACTTGCCGTGTGTTTGGCACCTTCTGAACCCAATTGCTCCAAACCGCCGTTTTCATGTGCTATGTCCCTTCACGCTTTCCGAGAGCATTCGAGCAAATCCAGAACACAGATTTTGTCAGCCACAGCGTTGCCGATGCAAGTTGGTGACCCAAAAAGAACGATAATCCCTATAAGGGGACCACTTTGGGAAGCCCCCACAGGAAGTAAAAAACTACAAGCAGGCCTCCAGGTCAAAGGTGGTCTCAAAGGCAGTGGATATACTAAGGTGACCATCCTCTGGCCGGTAGCCAGTGCCCAAGCCAAAGGCGTCGTCCTGAGGCCGCAAATTGTGAGATCCATGCTCCGACCAGCGCCAAATAGGGACCCAAAAATGGCCCACCTATAATAGTAACGATAAAGATAATGATAGGGTTTAGGGTTTAGGGATAATAGAAATAGTTGCAATTATAAAAACAGTAGTGGTAATAATAAGAATACGAATAATGGTAATAATGGTACTGATGGTCTTACACCTTAACAAGCAAGGGGTAGATTTCGCGAGCATGCATTGTCCTCCAAAAGGCCCTCGGTGAACAACATGCCAGTTTCAAGCACTTTCATCTCCATTGCAGGCTCCTCCCCCTTGCCGTGGGCCTTAGCAACATTTGATTGCTCTTGAGCTTGAAGTCCAACTCTTGAAATGGCCAGCCAAGCCACTTCTGAGTGCCTCGGCTCCATTACTGCCGGAGAGCGGGAGCCACTATCCCTGTCTTGGGACGTGTCCTCAGAGGAATGCATTAAATTGAAACCTTTTCATCAAGGCAATGGTGGGGAGGCAGTTGATCCAAGAGTTAAAGAATATTAACTCCTGAGTCAATTGCCCCGGGTCCGGCACCTTGGCAACCCCTTACATCCAGAACAATTAAATGCTGATCTAATTGTGGCTAGGAGCCTCTGGGACTCTGGGTGTCTAGGAATACCTCATGTATGCATATACATATATGTATATATAGATCGTAGGGTACGGCT
>CAJNIZ010009080.1:73234-89998 GCA_905231905.1 Symbiodinium pilosum
TGGGCCAGATGTGGTCACGTTTGGTGTAAACCCCCAAAAATAACCTCATCTGGCCCAAACCCAGGTTCTGGGCCCGAGAACCTGGGTTTGGGCCAGATGTGGCCTGCGTTGCCCGCCCCTGGGCGCAGCCCCTTAAGTAATACCCTATAAAACCCCCTTTGAGGAGTTTAGACTACAGCTCATATAGCCCCTTTCATGGTTTCACTCCTCAAAGGTATCTCCGGCAGCGGCGCAAGCTGCAGCTCCAGCACGGCAGGTCTGGGAAACCAAGCCTGGAGCCAAGGCGTGGAAGCCTGCTGCCTACAAGGCCAGGGATTCGTAAAGGTATATAAGGGGTCATTTAGAAGTTTTATGCGGGTTATGTAGGGGTTATATAGAGGTTCTATAGTGGCTTTATAGGGGTTATATAAGCTTATATAGGTATATTGGGGTACAGTTACATAGGGATAGGAAAGGAAGGATCCATAAGGATATATAAGGATCTACAAGGAGGGTTAATGATATGAGGATAGATAAGAATACATTGGGATATACATCCCAATAATGGAGAATCCAGCGGCAAAGACAACGGAAAGCGAAACGGAAACTGGGGCTCATGTTGTGTAGATGTAATGGGGTTATATAGGTGGTAAATATGTTGGGATTATAGGGGTTGCCAATGGTTGTTGCCAATGGTTGTAGGGTATACAAGGGACATATCATGCTTTTCAGGCAAAGCAGGGCATCTCCCAGTTTCCTGCCTCGGAGGCTTGAGTTGCAATGTCCAGGCCGAGAGCATTGGGCTGGATACTCTGCTCCACCATGTCCATCAACAGCTCAGGGCAGAACTTGATCAATGCTTTGCTCTTGTGGCTTTACTGAGCGTGCGTACAACATGTTAGCCCTCCACATCTATGATTAGGGCTCTGCAAATCGCATCATGCATCTAAGTCATGCTGTGGTCATCTGTCCTGCCTGCAAAACGATGGTGCTCTTGTGCCGGGTCATGCTCAAGTCGCTGCAGGCACCAAGCACGGTTGTGTAGCTCACCACCGTGGGTGCCTAAAACCAGGAACTTGTGGCACCTAGACTTTGAATTCTTCTTAGGCTTTGCAGCTGCAAGCGACGAGTCTGGAGTTGGCTATGGCATCGAAGAGCTGCAGGCAAGTCTGCCACCTTGCGTTCTTCCTGAGAGTAGACTAGTCTTGGCAACAAAGCACATTCCGCAATGCTCTCACTGCTGGCCAGGGGCGCAGATGCGCTCATCGCGGAGTTCACCGTGGGGATTCCCAGACCCAGGCGCGAAGAAGTGGCTTCGCTTAGAAGTCTCAGGCTCCATTGCCACTGCCACCCGTGATCCTTGGGAATTTGTGCTTGCTACCTCAACACGCAGATTTTTCCCCTGTATCCTCGTCGTGGCCTCTGGTTAAAGCTAAGTCTCACAGGCACTGACTGCACATCCATATGTCCTCAGAAATGTGCACGGTGCACATGCTATGTAGCTGGCTCCCCCCTCACTCTAAAAAGCGCTGTGATGGTGGCACTTCGCATCAGTACTGAGCATCCAACACATCATCAGCAGTTCTCTCCTGTTGCAGCTGATAGGCTGCTCGCGGTCACTGCAGCTTTCAAGACACGCAGCATGGTCGCCGTAGGAACAGCTTCAGCCTCGCCTGCTTCTCCGAGAGTTGCTCGGCGTTTCGGAGATGCCTGTTCGCGCCCTTCCACAGGTGGAGCCCCCACTGCCACTGCGACACCTGACCAGGAACTGGGCACAAAGTCCCCAAAAAACCCTCGGGCTGCAAATGGTAAACCAAAAGATGCAGTATCCTGTGGCGGCAATTGATTGTGGGGGTAGTTGTACATGTATACATGAGGGAGTGGCCTTGGTATTTTTGCGTTTTTACTCGTATCCCCTCCCGCATACTTTCCCATGACCCCCTGCTTTTGCTAAACGCCCATCTAACCTGAACACAGCATACGTGACCGCAAGCTCTCCACACTGAAGATTTGCGTGGTCCCACCTTGCGACAGCAGGCCAGAGCAGCATTGAAACTGACGATGTTGCCCAAGATCCGCTTTTTCTTGCGGGGCACAAAAAGCTCCTGGTATGAAAAACTAGGGACCCGAGGGGATCCAGAGGATCTTAGGAGGGTCGGGCAAAAGAGCATGCCCAAGGATTGAAGGTACCCCTTGAAGGCATTGTTAAGAATCCTAATCCTAAGGCTTAAGGACATGGGGATCTGGGGCTGTATAAAGGTTTTGCAGGATTGCAACCTACAGGCACAAACGGCCACCTGGCAAAGCCAAAAATTCAAGATCGTGGATCAGGCCCCTCAAGCGGCAAGCTGTCCTGCAAGAACTCCAGGCCTCTCTGCCAATGCTGCCGGTACCTTGGCCGCATAGCAGAAACGTGCTTTTGCAGTGGTTTTAGCTCCCAAAATCCCAGCATTCTCAGACCATGCGGCTCGAAGGCGCTGATGGCTGAGTTGAAGGTCATGCTGATAGGCGACAGCCCCTGCGCCTTACAGACGTCAGAGACCGTGAAATTGTACGTTCTGTTGGGGCCTGGGACCGTGAGCAAAAGACCCCCACCAGGGCTCCCGTGAGAAAGTCTTACGCCTTAAGCGTTCATCGTCAAGAATTCCTTCGCCAGGGGTACTTTCAAGTTAATGTAGGCCCTTATGCCATTCAAGAAAGTTACATGAGAGTGGGACACAGCTCGCCGCCTCATATAGAATGAATGATCCCTATGAAGCCGTTTGACTTGAGAAGGCTCAGCGCAACAGTGAACTTTCGTATCTTCCTATCTATACGCCCGAGTGATGGCTAGACTGCGGTCAAAAGGTATTTTGGGTCGAGGGGGTGATAGTCCGAAGCATGCAGACTTCAAATTTGCCCATTTCTGTCTCATATGTACAAAATGCAAGCTTGCCGCTATCTGGGTTCTAGACCCTTCTGCTCCAGTGCCTTGGGGCATGCAGCAAGATGCGAACAAACAGAATCATTGGACGATCATGCCTCAAATCCCCCGGAAATTGAAGTAGAACGAATCACCATGGTTCCCTTGAAATTCCAGTCGCGTTCTCTTTCATTGCCCAACATCACATAATCATACACAATCCCTACATAATCCCGACATTTAAAAGCGGTAGGTGCTGACAGGATTGAGGCGCTCGGAGGACATCGTACACATGCACCGCTTGGGCCCAGCTCCCACTGCGGCCACCGCAAGCAGTAATAGCCTCGGCTGTCTCAAGGTCCACTGTTTTCGGCGCTCCAGGTAGGCATAACCCGAAACACCCGCATAGTTCATGATAGACAAAAGAAATTTAAGGGGCTCGGCCAGAGGCAGGTGAACGCCTGCCTGGGTCTGGATTGGGCCAGTGGAGCAGGGGAACGACACATGGCTTCTCTGATGCTCAAAAACCCAAGACACCTCAATGAACTTGTTACTGGAGACCCACACCATGAGATCGCAAGGGTAGCAAGCATATGCGATGACAACACATGGGAAAGTCAAGTGGTGTGCAGGCAAAACCCCTATATATATCCCCTAGAATCCCTGTAGTTTCCATTCTTTTCCATTATCCCATTACAATCCCCAATATAACCAACCCTAAAACCCTATAACCCAAGGCACTGAGTCGAAGGCGATGGTGTTGGCTTGTATGCTGCGCTTCTTCCTCATGTGGGCCAGGATGCCGCATGCTCGAAACCATTTGAGACCCTTGGCGCATGCCGCCACCTGGGAAGAACAAAGGGAATGCAAAGAAACTGCTTCTGAAGTAATGGCTGCGTGGAATGCTGGGAACACAAGGTGGGCTTCAAAAAACTAGGTGTCCTGTTTGGAACGGGGTCAACACAATCAGGATCACAATAGTTGGGTGTCTGTGCTGGGGTCCCAAAACATTTCCCAAACAAACCCAACAGTACAAAGCCCAAATAATTGACAATCAAATGGAATAGAGAATGACGAGCGAAATGAAATTGAAACTGGGTTATATAGGGGTTACGCAGGGGGAGTTTTACCGAAACTGATGGGCAAGCAAATAGAATAGCAAGGGATAGAATAGGAAATTCCCCGCCCTCCAAGATTGGAAAGATGTCCTTGAAAGGCGCTGTGAAGCAATGTAAACTCAACTACATCTGCAGGATGCTTCCAAGACCATCACTGTCCAAAGGTGGCCTTGCTTATAGCAGCAATCTCAATCCGGCGGATCCTTCAAGCTGGCCCCGGGCCCCAAAGAGACATCCTTGTGGTCTCATGCCATTCACTTTATCCTGCAGTACTTGCAAACTTACCGTAAACCGTAGATGCCTCCAGTTTCGAACATAGGCAAAGATTGAAGCTTCTGCAGGCTGTGCATCACTGCAGCTGCCCGGTGGCAACATTACCCGTTCACCAAAAAGAAGATGAGCACATGCGACTAGCTGGCACGTGTCTCGGGCTCTGGCCGTTGCACTGCAGGTGATAAGGTTAGGCTGCAGACTCTCGCGCACCGTCATGGACTGCAGAGTCGCCAGCGCCAGCTGCCACTGCCTCTCCTGCGACCAAGAACAACATGTCAACTGTACGGCAGCAGCAGCAACGGCAGCAGCGCCAGCATTCCCAGAAGCAGCAGCAGTAGTAGTAGCTATTGCCGTAGCAGTAACCGTCCCAGGCTCAGCCACACCACTGCTAGTGGGAGAGGACTTTTCATCTAACTAGCAAGGCTGGCAGTCAGCTTTCTACTTCAAGCCCGTCCTTGCCAAGCCTGGCTGAATAGCACATGTGGCTTGGATGTGGTGGTTTTCTGAAGTGGGAGGGGAGGGGGCTAGTTGGGCAACATGCGAGTTTCTCAGTGGTCTCAAAAAGGATCAGGAAATTCCCTCTAGACTTCAGTGAGCGTACTTCTTTAAAAACTCGCGCGCGCATGGGACTTCATCAAAGGGAAATATGTAAGGGTTTGTGGTGATTTTGTTGTCCCTGCTTTTAGCGAAACCTAAACAAGAGCCTCCAAAAGGGAGAATATCGGATCAAAAACATGCAAATGCGCACATCACGTAGGGACGGACGAAGCACCTCCTTGACTGGCTGTTTGCTTTCAACAAGGGTCTTTTTGGCGAGTGCAACCTCATTTTTGGTCCTGCCCTTGAAGTACACGAGCAGGCTGTGTCTCAAGAAGGCTTCTTACGAAACGGAAACTACCATTCTGAGACTTCTCCAGAATCAGCAGCGTCTCTGTTGCTTGGCCCCGTCAAATTTGACTGCATCCTTCGTACAAAATTCAGCCACCCTGAAGTCCCTGAAGAACATGTAATGACGACCCCACTTCTGCTGCTACGCACTGTCCACCAAGCAAACACCACAAGGGGCCCATGAACGAATGAAAGGCCAAAATGGCAGCAGAGAAACCGACCGAGGGCCGCGCCAAAAAAGACCTGCTTCAATTTTGTCTAGGGGTTGTAGGGGCCCAATCATGGAGAATCATGTGGAAAAGAACATGGAAAGTGAAATGGAAACGACCATATAGGGATGTATGGGGCCCAATAATGAAAAATCAACTCGGAACTTGGAATATATAGGGTTTTAAAGAGAAATTGAGGGTTTTGTGGGTAGACCTGCGGTTTCCCAGGAACCGCTGATATTTGTGTGGAACGTGTCATCCATTAGTCTAACGGGTACAAGGGGCTAATAAGGGTCTTTCAGTATGTGGCCCACATGTGCACGAGATCCTTCTGCTTCTGGGAAAACCCTTTTTCTACAAAAAGCCCCACCATGAGTTTTGCATGCCTGGACACACATAAGCCCTCAAAGTTGTGGCCCTGTACCCCTCTACCGCTTTCAGGCTCGTTGTCATCCAGCTGCTTTGCTTCCTAGCAAATATCGAATGCAGATTCCCTCTGGCAACGAGCCCGAACGGAAAAACCTCCTGCATCCTCCTGCGATGCTGGGATCTTGTCTTCCGACTCCTCTATCTCGTGATGCAGGGAAAGCATCACAGTCATGAAAATAGAGCGCTACCTGTACGGGTCAACACTCAACATGGTACCCGTAATTCAAACAACGACAATACATTATGTCAATTATGGCTGTCTCAAACCTACGGGCCGTCTTATTGGGCCAACGAAAAGTCAGCAAGCGCTGCGATGAAAACAACATGAGATCTTGACTTAAGAAGCAAACCACCAACCAGTTGGCCCGGTCATAGCAACAGCCAAACCTCATCTGGTTGAAGTCGGATCGATCGAAGCAACGTAAGCAGCGCCAGCACATCTTCCCAGTTTCGCACGGATCCTCCCTCGGAAATGTCCTGCAGTGTTTTGCACGAATGCTGCGCAACCTTGTTCAATGTAATGTGCATGGTCTGGAAGCTACAAGGTTTAGGGTATTCAGCGTCTACAGGTCGTCACACCTAGCTAAGGCCCTACGTGCATCCAAAGAATCACCTGCTATTGTAACGAGCCCCGCTGCCCTGTGCTTTTTTGGGTGTAGGGGCTATCGGGTTCAGGATCCTTGGTGAACTGTACGAGACTGTCTCGATGGCGCAGGGGCTTTCGCCAGCTTGGTGTACGTTGATAATGGTAATCCTAAGTGTCAAGCTTCGCAGCGGATGGTCAGATGCTACTATATAGAAACAGAGCAGGACTCTCATCAACCACGTCGCAAGCTGCGAAATGCCTAAGGCGAGCTCGAAACTGGCTTGAGGAGGACGAGGAGACCACGCCAGCGACATGTGATGCTGCCGTCTGCTCTACCTGACAGGCAGTTTAACTTTTCCACCATGTGCATGGGGAATCAGGTCGGGGTGAGACAAACCATGCGCACAGGGAATCAGGTCGGGGCGGGGCACACCCAATTGGTCCAGGGAGCCAGCCGGTGATGGATACTGCCACGCGCTGCCGTCTGTGGCACCCCAGCACATGCAGCAGGGAGGCACTTCATGGCTAATTCTTTTGCAAGGCAGGCGTGGATCCACACCTCCTCTGCAGCTCCTAATCCCAATATACAAGGGGTTTAGGGTTACAAGGTAGCAGTTTCCATTTTCTTTTCCGTTATCTGCATACAACCCCTATTGGGGTTAAGGTCTTCAGGACCGTTTCTTGGAGAAACAAAAAGAGGAGGTCCGGCTCTGGCCATTTTGGAATCAGTTTCTACATAAGCGCTAAGGCCGTTTCAAAGGTACCGTCTCCCTGGATGACATTGCAAGGCTGCCTAAGGAAAAGCATGGCCTCCAACACACAATTTTGAAGGCTTAGGAGGGCAGGCCTCCCTGATTTCCCCTGGCATCATTCTCCTTGGGCCACGTGGCTACAAATGCATCAGCTCGCAAGAAATTCGTGGTTCCTTCAACCACTTGCAGGGCAATACAGACGTCAGCTGCAGCAGATATAACGATTACTTCCGTGCTTTTTATAATGATTGCCTTGGCCGCAGTTGCCGAGCTGTTTTGGTCAGAACTGTCACGATTTCTATGTACTGTCAGCATTGTCAGCTTTACCCTCCTTTGTTCCGGACAAGGGGTTTGGGGACGAATGTGGATTTAGAGGTCTTACGAGGATTCTCCGGTAAGCGGTCGTGCAAGCATCCATGCAAGTAAGGGCTTCTTAGATTAGAGGAACAAAAACTTACCTTGAAAACCCAGAGACAGACAGTTTTGAGAACTTAAAGGTCCCATCCCGACCTAAGCACAGGACCTCATGGGTTTCGGCCTCGCTTCGACGCAGGCCTTCTATCTCGCGCTGGCGGGCCAGGCCTCTTTGAAATGCCAGGCTTTTTACTGTGACCCGTCTGCGGTCAAGGAGCTTAAGCTAAGTTGCATTTACTGGGGAATGCGCTTATTCGATACGTAGGTGTGCGTGTAGACACATTGTATATTTGTTTGTACATGCGCGTGTGTCTAGATGTTGGTAACTTACCAGGCTCCTGGACAGTAACCAGGATGATCAAACAAGTCCAAAACACCCTACACTGTCTTCGAAGGACGCACCGGTTCAGTAAGACATCATATGAAGCTGCACAAGAACGTTAAAACCATCTAGATACGCCATAATAGTAGGGCGATGCTACTTCGGGACTGCGAGCATGAGTAATCTCAGGGAGCATGGTCTCTTCAACTTACTGGTGGCTAGTAGGGGATGAGGGAATGCATTATTTAGGGATTTCAAGAAGTATACGTAGTCTAAACTCCTAGTATCCCCCTTCATAGCCCCTATGATACTCCCCTATGCGATCCCCTATACAACCCCCTTTAATGAGTTTAGACTATAGCTCAAAAAGGGGTTCCATTCCCTCATTCCCTACTCACCACCAGTAAGTCAAATGAAAGTGCTGTATGCGGTTCATGAAGACTTCTACAAAAAAAATCCAGACCGAAACCCTACTCCTCGTTAACACCAGACACTACTTAGCCATCTTAACCCATCAGGAAGGGACCGACAAGGGTACACCAAAAGTGGAAGGAAATTTAAAAGAAACAGCCTGTTGAAACCCTTGAGACTCTTCTGGAGGGCGCTGTGCCCCCAAAATCCTGAGGCCGGATCTGGCAGAGTGGGCCTTAGAGGCAACCCTATTGAGCCATAGTCTAAACTCCAAGTATCCTCCTCCACAACCCCTGTTGCAGTCCCCTATATGAATCCCAGAAAACCCCATTTTTAGGAGTTTAGACGATGGCTCCTTGACGTTGGAGGAATTGCTGCTACTAAGCTGTCCACATGACTTAGGTATGTCTTGACAGAGTAAGCACATATCAGCACCTTTGTGGCAGTAATGGCATCAGCACTGCTAGCCTTCTTGCGAGCCCGACCACACAGCAATGCACGAAACTTATGAGGAGACCCTGAAGATTTCAACGTCGCGGCTTCAGCTCTGCCGGACACAGGGAGCCGGCATG
Source organism: Symbiodinium pilosum (assembly GCA_905231905.1). Lineage (NCBI taxonomy): Eukaryota > Dinophyceae > Suessiales > Symbiodiniaceae > Symbiodinium > Symbiodinium pilosum. The sequence goes on from CAJNIZ010009080.1 coordinate 82,090, forward strand.
CTTGAGCTTGATCATCTGCTGCTCGACTTCTTCCTGCTCTTGCGCTCGGAGAGCCAGCTGCTGGCAATGACCTCTGGCTTGGATGCGGCGGCTTGAACGACGAGGCTAGACACTTGTGCTATCCAACAAGAGCTGACCTTTTGGCTCAGGAGTGCCAGCTTGTCAAGCAGCCAGAGGTTGGCCAAAGCCCTTCTTGAGATACGGCACTGCTCACTAAGGTGCGCCACGGCAAGCCTTCTGGGCTAAGCTAAGGACATGCATGGAATTCATTGGTGCTTACTTGACTTCAGGTCAGGGATGTATGGCAGCATCAATGCCAATGCTTGTTTGGTGTCCCGGACGGCTTTGCCATTGGCTGCCAAGGCAAACCGGCATGGATCTCAAACCTTGTGAACCATGAAGTAGTACCTGTCCTTGGCGGAGGTCAGGCAGTGCCAACCCATGTTAGGACGAGATGCGTTTTCATTCAAGTGGCTTGTCAACAAAAGAAAATCCTGGACTAACGCCGAACTAACGTCATACGCAACTGATCGCAATTTCACTTCCCCAAGTTATGCTTTTTGAAAGGTGTCCAGATGCTGACCCTTCTGCCACAGGCGGTCGAAGTAGGAGGTCCTTATGATTTATGCACTGAAGAAATAGCGTGACCTGATGTTGTTGACAACATGCCAACTTGTGACACAGGCTGACAAGCATGGTCAGACAAGTCGCGTCTTTTTCGCATGGCCTACAAGTTTATCTGGTGTGCCACAGAACACATCGATGTCGCACCTTGGGCGGCACAGCGTGTGTCTACACATTGAAGCTTGCGAGGTCTTGTAAGTAACCATACTTACCTGCCAGCCAGGCAACAGGGTCTCGCAGAGCTCTGCGGCTTTCGCATCCCGCGGCCCAGCTGACCTAACAGTGCCCCAACCTACTGCATGTCAGACCGATAAAGAGACCAACCTCCAATGAGGGTCTGAAACCACAAAGCATGTCATCTGGCTGGCCAGAGAACGAAAACAGCCGCCCGTGCTCATTGTGCAACTCCCCGATAGTGCGCACAAGACGTCGCGTATACCTGCCAGTCAGAAGGTGCAGTATGAAGTGTTGAGCAGTCGGCGTGGCAATGGACAAGCGTGTTCTTTGTGAAGGTCTCTACCCTTGCACACTGCTCAATCCAGATCAATCCATTTTCCAAAGATGACCTCATGTAGCGGTAATTGCCAAATTGGAGCGCATGTCTTGGACATGGGCTCATGCTTCCTCACAAGGATGTTAGCAACACTTCGAGTCTTGCAGCCACACAAGTCCTGGGCGGCGCTTCACCAACGCGCTGCAAAGCAATGTTCGCAGCAGACCGCATATTTACAACAACCTAGATCCTACGCTAATCAGTGGAGCCACTCCCCTCGTCACTCTGCTGGTCAGCGCTAGAAATTGCGATGCTGGAGCTGGCCTGTGATGGCTGCGAGCCGCCACTTAGTTTAGACTTCTGCGTGTCATGCAGAACTGTGGACTTCTTGGCGAGATGTAGGATCTGCCTTTCCAAGAGCTCATAGGGATCCTCCTGGAATTCATGAGGATCCACTGGCCAGGGCATAGAAGCAGATGCTGAGCCTCCAAACCGCACAATAGTCTCTGTTGTGGTTGGGTGGTCAAAAGCTGGCTCTGTGACCTGGATTCCTCCAGCAAAGCCAATGTCACCCTCACTGAACTCCAGCGGCTCCTCCAATTGCAAAGATTCGAGGAATTCAGTCCACCGCCTTGTAGACAAGCTCCGGACAGTCTTCACGACTACGCTGCATCGCCTTAACCTTGCGTAGCCTATCATGTCCTCATACCTGCTTAGGAACACACCCAGGAACTGCGCCACGAGCAGGCTCAACAAAAAGACAATGGACAATGTCACGAAGACTGCCAACATAAGAAGCAGCATGGGATCATTGTCCAGGCCTTCCATTCTGCCCAAATTGAACATTCCAACGGAAATCTGCCAGAGAGAGAGGCTAGCTTTGGGCAAGCTTGCAAAATAGGGGCTGCCGTGGTCCAGCGCGCTGAGGGAACTAGCAAACGTAAGAATGAGGAACAAAAGCGCAACTAGGAAGAGCCCTAGTTCCTCCAATACCTGCGTGCAAGCAAGCGTAAAAGCTGCAAGCCGCATGGACAGGATGGATAAGCCACCAAGGATGAGCCAGTAAAGAAGCAGCGTCAACATAGACAACGCCGAGTAGGCGTCCCTGACAACCTCTCCGGCTTCGCAGCTTTGCGTGAACCTGGGCTGCTTTGAAGGAATTAAGTTGAATTACCACAAGGACTCCAAGGTATTGGCTTTATGTTCAAATTTGCACGAAACATCAACCCAGGAACAGCTCAGTGCTCCCATCGGCTAGGCACCAGATCATCGGATCAAAAGCACAAGTCAGCACAAGAAAAAGGAGCAGCAGGAACTTAAACAGATTTTGCACATCCGTCAAATACGAGGGCACAGGAATCATATCCATGCAGAACCATGTGATGCTGCCTTCCTTCCCTTGTCGCAAGCTCTTGATCTGTGTCCACAAAGTCCTGGCCTGCTGGATGAGCATCTGCCCAATGCTGCCAAGATAAACCACCACGCGGCAAGAAAACGTAGCTATTCGGCTGGGCAGGTCCGGATTGCCGCCATTGAGGTGCTGCAAGAATGACTGGCTGAGCATGAAGACAACCAAAAAGAACATGTAGGCAAGCCTGTCTAAGATGAAGAACCGGCTGGCCAGCCCATTCCAAACGGTGTCAGACACGAGCAAGAACACAGGATGACAGGCCAGATGCGTATCTTGGCTTTCAGCCACCCATTCCAATGCCTGGTTAAAGTTCCCGTCCGCATCTTGTATCAAATGCTTCACGTAGTAATTCACGCGCCTCTCGCCTTCCACAGTTGTACGGGAACGCCAGATCAAGCCATCCAGCAATGTGGGGACCAGTGCACGGGCATGAACAATGAGGTAATGCAGAAAATCAGGATGACGCTTGAATAATGCATCGCACCCATAGAAGTACACTGTCCGATCTGCACGGATGGTCAGAAGATCCTGGGGCTCTCAAATTGAAGTTGAATAATTCTACGAGCTGCCTTTGAGCAGATTATTTGGGTTAGCGGAAGCCAGGTTAAGGCAGCCCTGCATATGATTTGCATTTGCACTTGTACAAGCTGTTTTGTGTCAGGATGATGAAGGAAGAACATCACCATTGCCCAGGTTTTGCATGGAAAGCGCTGTCTACAAAAGCACTTGCAAGTGTCATCGGGACATATAGGGGAAGGGAGAAGAGAATGGCAAAACTAGTTACTGGATGATCCAACAAAGATAACCCCGACATCGTTCCATCGTCTTCTCATATAATTCCTTTACATTTTGAATTCCCCTATATACCCCTATGATCTTACAATGATTTCGCAGAGCCCGCCTCAATCATGGCACGGGCCACTTGCAAGCTCCCAGTCTCAATGGCCCAATACAACGGGGAAATGCTCAGAGTTCCGACGCTTAGGTTCAAGAGCTGAGAAGCCCGCTTGCCACGCGGAGCCACAGCCATTGCCTTCTTCAGCTGAACCTCATCGTCACTGGTGATGGCCCTCATGACCAGCGTAGAGCCTGAACTAAGTGACACAAAAAAGGCAAAGAAAAAGAAAGTGAATTTACACCCTCTCTAACTCTGGTCCTGGCCTTCCACGACGGTTCGGGCCAAGATCCGTCCCATGAGTGCGATGGACCAGCGGAAGGCCTCGATGACAGCCTCCACGTCCGTGACCTGTGCCAGGGCGTGTGTTGCTGCTGTGACAAACGGTGGAAAGAACTCCGTAGGGATGGCCAAGCCCACGTGTTTCAGGCCCAGCTCTGAGATCTGTCGGATGGTTTCCGAAGGATCCTGATACAATCTGAGGCTCAGGTCAATGACCCTCTGAGAGATAAAGTAGAGCCGGGTGTTGGACTGTTTGAAGTAATCCTGCCCTGCAGGGGCCAGCTCAAAGAACTGTGCGTGGACACCTTTCCGAATTCGCTGGGCATCTTCTTCCGACAGATTGTCCAGGAACTTTGTAAGGCGCTTCATCTGCGCTTCAGGCTTGCCACGGATCTCTGAAAGCATTCTGTCCACGTGGCCCCAGAGCCACATCCACGCCACTTCGTGCTCCTCATTCCAGTCAGGTACACACGCCTTCAGCGAAGACATCGCTACCGACCGGAAGTCGCCAAACACCACTTCTGTCGCGAACTTGTCCAAGCTAAGCGCCAAAGTGCTGCACTCTTCCTGGACTCGACTGATGTTGGCAATGTTCATTACCTGCGCATGAATCCAAACGATAACAAAAAAACCGTACGCTGCCTTGCTTTTCTCCATATGCAGCTTGGCAGCAATATTGTCAAGCTGCTCCAGTATTAAGTCCATCCAATGCTGGCTGGTGTTGTAGCCCATCACAGCACAATTGAACATAAACATCTCCTGTGCTTGCTAGCCCATGCTTTTAGAGCACTTGCCCAAAAAAATGACATGGCAAAGCGAACTATCTGAACGATCAAGTGATCATGCAGGTGACGGAAGCCTAAAGCTCTCCTTGTGTTGTGTTCCCCTCCCCTGGAATGTGAATTGCCCCAAACGGGCTAGAATCTAATATCCTTGAAACCGCCCAACCGAGCAAGTCAGGGTCATGATGTGGTACTTCAATGTACTTAGTCCAAGCGTCAAAGAAACCTGTGGGAACACTTGGTGGCGCATCGCCAGTCGCTTCGCCTGCACCTTGGGTGACTTGGGCGTTCTCAGCATTCCCTTCGTCGGCTTCCTCTGCTACAGAAGGTCTCGCATTAGTTTCCTGCTTCTCCTCATCGTCTTGCGTCTGGCCTGCATGTGTAGCTTGTGCCCAGGTGGTATGTATCATCTGCACACGAGAAGTGTACTCTTTTCGTATGTACATGCATGCACCTCCGATGTAATTGATAAGGGCAGCTATGCCATATTTTCCTTTTGAAGTCATGGTGTTTCCGAGATCCATATCCAAAAGATCCACAATCGCATCGCGGAAGCTTTGGATCTTCTGCCGGTTAATGTCAAAGTCCATATGTTGAAAACCCAGGGTCTCGACTAGCGGCTTCAAGGCTGCTGGATCCCCGGCATGCTCCAAAACACCTCCGAACGCACTCACGAACTTCAAGGCCATCACCGAGGCAGGCGATTTAAAGAGGACTTGCAGGCTGGGATTTGCATCGAAAATTGAGGTAAAGATGGCCTCCCCAGCCATTCTGTGAGATGGATAATGATCTAAGAACAACTCCCATGTTATTGCTGCATGCTCGCAAACTTCTGGTGCCAGAACCAGATCCGGGAACGTTTCGTCATTCACTTCCTCTGGAAGGTCATTGAATTCATCGTCTCCATGCACTGTATGGGCCTCACCTTCTGGGCTGAAAATTTCTGCCCTCATCCATCACGGTGAAGGAGCAAAAGCTGCCAATGTCTTGCTGCTGGGCTTTGCCCAGCCGGTGTCATGAATGAACTGCAACTGCTTGAAAGTGAGACTTGCGGCGGGCAACAATCGCTGTCTCTACATTAATATGTATGTACGTATACATTGCTACCAAATTGGAGTTATTCATTCGTAGCGCGGAGGGGATGAGCACTTCAAGCTTCAGGTTTCCCTTACCTGTGCACATGTAGTGTGTAGAGAAATGGCCTATGCAAGCTCTTTCGTTGTTGAACAGGAAAGTACATAGCATGCATGCATTGACGATTCAGAAATTACCTAAATCGCATATGAAGAGACTACGCGCTTGAGCTCTTACAGCGCAATGCTTGGAGCAGCTCTTGCCGAACCTATACACAATTGGGGAGTTTCCATGAAATTGGGGGGTCCCTGCTGCGTATGCTGCTACTGAGGAGTATAATATTCTGGGACATGCAAAGGGGACATGATCCTACCTTCCCGGAGGTGAATATCAGACGGCTGCCTCCAGTTGTCAGACAGGATCGTGAGATTTCCATTCTGCAGCAGGATGGAGTGTAGCCTGGGATGTTTTGCCGCTCCTTATCCAACTTGGACAGTTTCGGGTTTTGGGCTGACGTGAGCCCTTGCTCCTGATATTAACCACTCCTCACTGGACAATCAACAGACATTCTGGTGAAGGGCAAATGGTAAACTTCCATCCATCAGCATTCCGACAAATTAAGAGCCTGTCATGCAACTAGGGCCGCGGTGGCTCAGAACATATTTTGAGCATGGGTGTTTCTTCTGCGCAGAACCTGGGGCGTGTATCCTCATCCTGCAAGCTTCTCAGAGGGCAGAATTGGGGGTTGTGCATAAACAACCTGAGGATAGTTGAACTAGGGCCCCGAGAATCAGACGCAAACAGAGTTCTGTACCACTGCCATAGACATGGCCCATGTACTTCAAGCGCAGCTCAAGCACTCTGAGAAAAAGCTGCCTGTGAGCAGCTCACGTCTGCTCTCTGCAGACTCATCTCCTGTCGGTTGCTACAGGTACAACTGCGAGGGCTCCATGGATGCGTGGTTTATGCGGTGACCAGACCAGGAGTATGTCGAGTAGTGTGGGATGCAGTGGCAGTGAAAGCAACCACGGCAGCGTTTTCAATAGAAGGACGAGGAGGCACGGCACGCGTAATTTGTGTTGCTATCATCGTTGTCATCCTCCTCACCATCAACGTCCTTGCATCAAGTTCCTCGTCATCGTTCGCAAACGGCATCAACGTCATGATCATCACCGCCATCATCATCATCGTCATCATCGACGTCAGCATCATCATCGCCGTCGTCGTCACCATCCGTGTCCAGATGCAATCCCTAGTAAGCCCCCAAGCCTCCCCTGACAAATCAAGAGATCCATGTGCAAACTGGAGGACTCCGCTTTTTTCATGTCTGCAGTGGCTGTTCTCAGGACCTGATAAATGTCATACAGAGACGCCTGCCTAGGTGCGAAGGAGATCCTAAGAGCACGGCCCCTTTTCCTGCAGATCTGTCCTTAGACCACGGACCCTAGATAGCAAAGCAGGCGAGCTTAGGGTTTGAGCTGCCATCCCTACGGATTGTTCACATAATTAAGCTAATGCATGCTTTTAAAAAGCAAATCCCCGTCACCCCGCCATCAGCCGAAACCCTATGAGCACAAAAGAGAAAAGATATCCTAAGAAAGATCCAGTGTCCAGGAAGTGGATGCCTGTGGCTGATAAGTGCTCCGCAGCCGATAGGCAGCGGCAGATTGAGATGCCACGGTGGAGTGTTCCCCTGCTTTTGTCCCACGCACAGAAGTCCAAGCACCAAGCGCCACGAAGTCATGGTGCATCAGCTGAAGAGATGCTTGAAAGGCTTTGGGAGACAAGCATTCTGCTAGTCTCAAAAGTGGACGTGGATGTGGAAAAATCAGCGCGGGCTCCAGGAGCTAGAGCTCTCGGGTCAAAATCACATGGGCATTTTTTTTCACAGGCAGCAACAGGGTGTACGTATCTGAGCGAGGTGGGGTTTTAGGAGACATCTACACGCAACCTTGTCAAAAGGGAATCTGTATCAAGTTTCTATAAACTGCCTACACCAATCGCCAAGGTCTGGCAAAGGGCGGCTTGGATATCAGTCTGCAAAGGCTTGGAGGCCCTGTGACTGGGGGCTTTTACATAGCTTGCGCTCTTTGGCGCTGTGGTCCTTAGATAGTCCACCATGTGAGCAACGGCAAGTGAAGAAGCTAAAAAAATCCGGACCCTCAGTAATCCCGAGCAAAATGGCCTAGCTGAACCGGGTGACAAGAACTATCTCTCTGCCACAGTCGTCCGGTACTACCACCACGAACGTGGCTGATGTCGTGGCCTTCGAGCACTGCATCTGGATCTGGCATCTTGCCGCAGGACAGGACTGCTGGCATACAGGAAGGCGGGCAAGACAGGCGGGA
>CAJNIZ010009080.1:92671-108500 GCA_905231905.1 Symbiodinium pilosum
CTACCACTACTACTACTACTACAGTTAGTACCACTTGCTACTATTATTACTATATTCGCTGAGGCTGGTCCAGCCACAAGGCGTTTGGAACCGTCTTAGAAAACCCCCTCTACTTCTTGCTGACCATAACCCTGTGATGGGGCCCAGTCATTCCCGGACGCCCGGACCCTGACCCCCCAGACCCCGCCCATCAAATGTGGTTAGGAATTCTGTACAACATATAGACCCTACATAACCCCTATAATTCCTGTAGTTCCAATTTTATTTTCCATTATCCCCATATAACCCCGATATAACCCTTAGTGCCGCATGCGCAGGGTTGTATGCCTATGGGCCTAGCACGAGGGATGTATGACGGCGGCCTCGCTGAAGACCATTCCTCAGCACCGGGTTGCATCTTAAGGTGCTTAAACTGCTTCATTCATGTCAAACTATTTGTCACGACATTTGTCTTCATCTATGGTCACCTAGCCCTTTTCCATGTGAAGATTTAGGGGGTGTCCCACTGACCATACAAGCAAAAGGCTTGTTTCTCTCCACGTTTGGGGAGGGACTTGTGCTCTCCCCGCTCTACCAGACTTACCCCCGTATGTTTGCACGTTTGGACTCTGCAATGGCTGGCCCACACTGGAGTAGCTCCCTCACAGCTAATATACCCATACCCGACAACGATGACATCTGTCCACTTGGACTAATTACGTCACATTCAGAGCGCAGTGTGAACGATCATGTTGTTGAGAACTGTGTAGTCGCGCTCGAGGGGTGGTATCAAAGCCTCTCCTCTCTTGCGCGACCACCACACCGCCGAGCCGTTTTGCCAGTACTCTCGTGCGATCACCCAAAGCGGAGCCCGCATACTGTACTTCCACATGTCGACTTTCACATACTTGGGCAGCTGGCGGCCATTTTGAGGTCCATCGGGATAATATGCTTTGCTTGTGGCTGTTTCCGGGTCCAAGAGGCTGAGCATTACCTCATCCCCGTCCAAGACCTTCGCCAGAAATGACCACATCCAGGTCTCACGTCTTTCCAAGTAAGCTGCATGGGGCTTGAAGCCCAGAAACCAAATGTTCCAGTCTAGTCTGTAGTGGTAGGGGGCACATAAGCAGGGACGACGTGTAAGTCGACCTGGCTTACATGGAAACTCGAGTTCATGCCACGTTCTCTTATCATGAGATACAGACACAATGGCTTCATAGCGCTCCTTTCCAACATTTCCGAACGCACCATATGTGTTCACAAGTCGAAAAGCGCCGAACGAAGCATTCATGACCTGCCGACGTCCTTCGGCCTGTAGAAGGTTTTGGACCACTGGTATTGAGAGATACCCTATGAGCAGCACGAGGCCCACATCGATCATTGTCCGAGTTAGCCGACCAGCCAGACTCCGACATTTTGGAGCAGGTCGGGAGGATTGAACCTCCCGCTTTGCGCATGTAAATACTGACAAGCAACAATCGTCCAAACATGCCAGTGCTGGCACTATAGTCAAGTGATTCAGAAACGAGAAGTTCCCTGACAAGGCAATATTCAGCATGAAGAATACTTGTACGAGCCCACCGAGTCGCCGCACATGTCGCAGAATGCCCCAGCCAGGAACCAGGACCAGCCACACTGCATACAGTTGCACAAAGATGTCCAAGTCCACTCCTGCGGACAAGACTTCCCGCGGCAAAAAATGAAAGAGAAATGACAAGGGTGATGGGTTCGGCTGCGTCTCGAAGTGGTACCACAGGCATGTCCGATCAGTCCAGCAGCTCGAGCCGCGCACTTTGATGAGGCCTGCACCTGTGGAGATTCTGAAGCAAAGCCAGCGGAAGAGCCAAAGAACAGGCAGGGAGGGGCTTGACCCCAAGTCCAAGGGAGAGCATAGAAAGACAGCCAGAAACCCTGTTTCCAACAGCTGGCTCTCCCATCCATAGCTATACCATGCTGTTCCTTCTGCCGAAGTGACCACTGAAAAGTAAGAGAGCCAAAGAATCCCAGCTACCATGGAGGAATGGAGACCAGCTACCAAGGCAAGGCTGCACCCAAGGCCAAGATAGTTGACCAACACCATATTCCTGTCATTCAATTTCACGAGCCAAAAGATACTTGGAGCCTGACGGAAACCATCGAAACCTGAGATTGAGGCCTTCTGCTTCTCGAAGGCCCGCGCCACTGGGGTCAACCCTTTGGAACCCATGAGCGCCAAATTCTGGTCCAAAGCAACTTTGAAGGCCACCAGATACATCAAGCCTAAAAGTCGAAGGATGAGAGACTTTGTCAATACAAAGGTCTGTCTCGGCGGGTTGCCGTGATGCTTTGCCTTTGGTTTCTCTTCCTGCTCATGGCTCGGAGCAACTGCAGACTCTTCTTGCACGCGCACGCGCTGGCGCATGGCACTCGGACTATTAAAATCCCCTTCCCTTGTGTGTTGCTTGAGCGAAAAAGGACGCCACGGGTTTGAAAACACATCTGGTTGGAACAGCTGCAACACTTCGGTGCAACCTGATGCCCATTGTAAATCCTGAGCAAGAGCGTGCGTGAAGCCTGTCCACTTCGGCTACTTACCTGAGCAATCTCTTCAGCGAGCTTGCCCTGGTAAGGGGGGAGTGGATCTGCATATACACCCCGAAAATTGTACCTATATTTACTCTCCCACTCGACCTTATGGCACCAGTAGGTAAGCTTCGAGCTAAGTGGCGGCTGAAGATTTGGTGCACACGGTCATGCCGAAGTTCCAGCGCCATCCAGTTGGCCAGCCCTTCGTCCGCCTTGGCCTGGGTAACAACCTCAGCATTTGGGACTCTGGGATTCTGGGGTACCCGGGGTGTAGGCTACCCAGGGATAGATTACACCTGAGTGTTCGGAAACCCCCACAGGATTACTTGAGATATTGTAAGGTCGCTTGATACAAACAATCTGTAGCACCGTTATCAGCTTACCGGCTACTACTGACCTCACTGCCGTCCAATGCTGCTGCCAGTCCTCCTACCACCACCACCACCACCACCACCACCACCACCACCACCACGCCGACCCCTAACAAGAACAATTCTAATAATGACTGTAATAACCATAGCAATAGTGCAACCCCACCTCCACTACAGCTGCACCTGTGACCAGCATCACTTGCAGATCACTTACTACGAGTACTACTAGGGGTCAATGCGGTTCAATGCTATTGTAGCTCTGGCTCAGGACGAAACCCAATCGCCGTTGCCTGAACAGATCTCCATCTTCAGCGGAAGTGCACCGTCACTCTCCAGCTTCCTGCTTTGGTGGAACTTCACACCTAAAAACCAGATCTTCCTGTCAAACCCAGTCCTCACCGAAGGGAAAAACCCATGCTCTCAAAAGACCGCAAGTTCGCCTGTCCTCTTACCACTGCGCGCAGGTGGGAAGATCCGAGAACTGCGCAGCCAAAGCTTCTTAGAGAAGCTCAGCTTGAAAGAACTGCGTGCATCGCCTTCTGCAAGGCCTGCTCGAAGAAGCACCTCTCCTGGATGTACTAGCTGCTACCAGTACTTCTCTACTGCCAGTGGTACTCAATGAAAGAAATCCGAAGGGGCCCACAACCTTTGTATCTGTGCATAACCCTGCGCTCCCCTTTCCATGCCAATATGCCGACTGATTACATCCTGCCAAATCATCTTATCAATCCATCACTCCAAGGCCAACCCGTGTAGAATCCCTACCTGCTCCCTGTAAAAGCCTTCCTGCTTCCTGCCAGGCGTCCCAGGCCGAAAGACCGGAGCAGCTCGTCCACGCAAGTCTGGACTAGCTCCTCAACCCAAAATCCACAGCCCAAAAATAAGTTGCAACATGCTGCCTAACCCATGCAAGACCCCTGAACAGAAAATCTAAATTGTTTTTGGGAGCATCCTACGCAACTACCCAGGCATGTGCCAAAAAAAGATACATAGGAACCCGAAAAATGACAGAACCCTTCCAAAAAAAAGCTCCCACAGTGGTGACCGTAATTATTTGCTACACCCCTACTACTTTGACCCCACCTGTTGAACACCCTGATGCTCCTCCCTGTCTGTGCACGGCGTCCCAGTGCCTGAGTGTTGGTGTTTTCTGCCGCTTGCATGGGGATTAACGGGATACTTTCACACCCTAACACACAAACCCAACGATGGCATGGGATGACGCGGGCAGAATATCATGCAGAACGTACCAGGATGCTAAGGTTTAGGTATTACTGGGGACGCACATAGGCAACTTGGATTTGTTGGAAATTGCCTGTTGTGGGCAATGTATGGATCTCGCAAAACACCCTGCAAAATGTACAGGCAAGAAGCTGCTTATCGACAACCCAAGAACATGACTACTCAGTTGAGCTGCTGAAAAGGAATGTTCGGCAAAGGAAGTCGTAGGACTGGGGCGGCTGCTCCGTCTGCAGAACCCGCGAGATACGCTGAATCTCCCTGGAAGCTTCTTCGCGACCAAGTTCCTGAAAGAGACCATGGCTCCCAGCTTCTCTCTCAGCCTCGTCGCACCTGTAGAAGTCCTTCAAAAGGGAGCGTTCCGCACTTCTTGACGCTTCCAGCCCCAAGAGCTGTCCTCTGCACGGGTAAGTGCACGCCGGCACAGGACCCACCGACCAACCATCGCAGCTGCATGGGCCAGAGAAAGATTCATGGCAGCCACGGCCGAAGCCTTTTCACGCTCCATGCGCTCCTGGTTCACACGTCTAACATGGTGGGGCAAGTTGATTTGCCTCAGTAGGAGTCTGTCGCTTTTTTCGTGGGATGGAGAAGGGAGGCATGCATTGTTCATGCAGCTCTCAGGGCTGCTGCTTCAAAGTTTTGACAAACCAAGCCCCGGTCAGGCCTGATTCTCTGGCGATGCCTCCAAGTCGTGGAAGAACTTGCAGTTCACCCCCTGCAGATGGCAAGAGATGTCAAGCAATTGGGGATAAGCTAACTGCCCAGGGAGCAAAAGCTGGCCTTTGTGCATGTTCCAGCTGCCCAAAACTTGCAAGATTGCTGGTCTGCTGCGGCGTCTGCCCTTGCCACTGAAGTACCGTCTCGCTGCTTCCTTACTGGACATAGTTCCAGGTAGCGGCATGCATCTGCTGTGATACTTCCTCTGGCACAACTCACCGCCACTTAATGACACCATGGCATCGTGACGGGCATGCACATGCAAGAATACTCTCTGTCTGCGCGAGTATCTTCATCAGCTCCTGCGGGGCAGCCCTTCAGCTCAATTGATTGAAGGGCACAGGAAGCAAAGACTGCGTTCCTTGCTGGTCCACGTGTCCTTAATGGCATTGACACGGAGGCCCTGGCTGAGCAACTGCACCACATAGCGGAGGCTGGTGAAATCTGGGACGAGCTGCCACCTGCTCCCATCAGAAACAGCTTCGCGAATCGCCCAGATCTGGCGTGTAGAGTAATTGGACAAAATGGGTAACAGCAGTGTATCCTGAACCTAGAAGATCTTAATGCGGCCAGACCCGATGACTGCGGTGGCGGCAAGTCAATGACCCTCGTGAAAACCTTCATGTCCCCCATGGTGCACTTCAAGAATCCTACGCACACCTCTCTTAGACCTCACCAGCTTGTAAATCATCAGCACGAGAGCCTGAGAGCTTGGTGCATGAGTCAGGAATGTGAGCCGAGCACAGCGGCTAGCATGCTTGATGAAATTGGGGGCTGTGGTCTCTTGATCACTTCCCAAGGACAAGCAACCTTGCGAGCTTAAAGCAGCCACATCAACCGCAGCATGCAGTTGTGTGAAATCCAAGGGTGTAACACATCTGCACATGACATGCATGACCTCTGAGGCCTGACCAGGCTGCAAGTGCACCTTGTGGCTTGTGTATCTGGTACTGGTAGTCTTTCTTACTCTTGCCAATCTCAACCAAGTCAAACCTCATATCAGATAAAGGCTGAACATCCAAAAGCCGAAACAATGGATTCCACGGATCATGGGTCTTTTTACTGGATCTAATTACTGAAGTTGCCAGATACAGAACGCAAACTGCCCTTGCCCTGATTCGAACCTGGTTTGCATGGCATCGAACACTTCACCGGCCAGGGGCACGTCGCCGTGGTACAAGCATCCTGGTGCAAAAGGAAATGTCACGGCAAGACTTTGCGCTCTGCTCCGACTGCTTTGCCAAGACGATCCTCGAAAGAAAGCGTTAACCGCACGCGCGTCTGGAGCAACACCTTGCTCAGCCATTTCGTCCAGTAGAGCACGTGCTGCGTGCATGTTGCCAGCTTGACTGTGGCCTTTGCAGGGTCTGAAAAACTGCACACGCATTGCCCCGCATGCAAACTGCAACCCTGCACAGAGCAGACCAAAACAGTAACTACATGGACAAGCCTGCCTTTCAGCAGGATGGTGAAGATGCCTCAAGGAAGCCCGTTCTCTGTGCTCCAGTCTTGGAAGCATATAGCCAGGGTTCTGGAGCCATTTGCAGGCAAACGACTCACGTTCGGCTTGATGCCTTGCGCTTTCATTGTCGCCATGACTTCCAGAGCACCCGCAAGGTCCGCGGCGCGCACATAGGCGTTGATGAGGCTTGAGAAAGTGTAAACGCTCGGCCGCAGGCCCTCTTCCCTTGGCTTTAGGGCTACTCTGGATTGCCTGGTCAGCAAGGCAGCACTTTGCAGAAAAGTTGCAATTCTGACACGTGAAGGATTGTGTTGGGACCATTCACCAAGTCACTGGATCAGCCAGGACCAATCGAATGTCTGCAGCCAGGGGGCTCAAACTGCTTGAACGTCTCAATGGCTCGTGAAAGTCGCTTGTTTCGTGCCAGCTCTGCAATGGTCTTCGTGAGCGCCTTCTTGTGGCATTCGTCCTTACCCCTTACGCCTAATGCTAGAAGTACCGGGCCTGTGCACGGGCACTCTTCTCTGGCGTCTGCCTCCCTGCACCTGCAATCAGAGACGCAAATCAGGCATGAGGGGTGACAGGGCAGTTAAGGCACCTCCTCCCCGTCCTGTCCCACGGCGTGGCCGCGAGCGCCACTTCTGCGGCATTGCACCAGGCAATGGCTCGACATGGCAGTCATGTTTAAAAGGCGCGGCATTCCTGAATATGGACTAGGGCATGGGATCAGCCGCGAAGGATTCGAAGTCTAGTTCCTGAACTCTACATACAACATGCGCCAGCAAAGCGGGATGTGTGAATTCAACTCGGAGGTAACTCTTTTCGAGCGAAAAGCTGCAACACAGCTTTGCATGCAAATTGTTGGGCTTGCCCTATGAATCCCCTTACATACGGTCCCGCATGCCTTGGCCCCCATCCCTACGCATTCAAGAGATGAAGAGCCCCTCACAACATAATTCCAACAACTTCGGCTGAAAGCAAAGATCTTTGGTAAATAGTGCGTGAGATGCTTTCGCACCTGAGGCACATGGGTCTCTACTGCTGTTCAAGTGATGCAGCCCTTGGTGTAAGGAACCCCGAACTTGGAGAAGCCGTCGCACAGAATCCCTGCAGACACTCAATCCCTGCACGCAAGTCAGCAAAAAGTTAATTGGCCCGGGCAGTTCTGTGGAGAACCTAAGATACCACAATCCTTATTTTTGAGATCCCCACAACCGGGCCCGAATTTTTGGAAATCCCCGAGTGGAGGCTCGGACCATCAAGCGCGGCCTTCAGAGAGGACTCCACGGAAAGGAGGCCTCGGCGGCATCTGACTGAACCAAGTGCTAACATCATGCACAAGCTCCTATATAATCCTATGTAATCCCTGTACAACCGTACATAGTTGCGCGAAAGACCTGGATTAAAAAGCGGCTTTGTGCGGATTGATTCGGGGGGCAGTGAGTTTTTTAAAGGACACAATCACGCTAGTGAGTCATGTCTGTTGTACCTTATCAACCTTACTACTAAGGATGCCATATCATTGTCATCCTTGTCATTGTCTTCACTCGTCTGAAAATGTGATTGTGACACAGCGTCGGTTCTGCGTGTTGGCGTGTGGATGTAGGAAAAGCAGGCTGCAAAGCGCGCATTTTGATCAAGCTCAAGGCCACGAGATACAGCACTTCGATCGACCCAGCGGCTTGGCAACTTCCTATTCTAACCCATCCACAACCTCATAGAAAGCATTTACACTGTGAGAACTGTAAATGTCATACCTACCTAGCCTCTTAGGGGAACTTCAGGGTCCCTTGAAGTGCAGGAGGCAGCCTCCAGTTCTGGAGGGCCCCAGCTGCTGGTCACCCCCTAATAGAACTCACTGGTCAACGGCGGGGGATTCCGAGGAGTACTATGGGGCATCCCATTACGAAGGCTCTAAAGATGCACTGGTTATTGTGGGGATCCTATGGAATGTACTACGAGCACCTGGGAGTCATAACTCCATAGGAGCTGGGCAAGCTTCTTCAAGAAAACTTGAGACCATGTCATCTGACTCAGCTGCTTCCTCGAACGTTTCCTGGGGGTTGCGCAGGTAATGCTGTGTTGCGATAGCATCTCACATGAAGGATTATGCAGGTTTCATTCTGAAAGTACTATATTCAACGATGGCCCAGTCTCATTATCAGGATTCAGCGGCGCGGCACCCGACGAAGGGCAGACAACCACCAGTGTAAACATCATGGCCCATTCTTCGAAAGACATCCAGAAGCTACCATCATTGCCTGAAGGCAGTCCAGTTTGCGGGAGACAGGCTAGAATACGGAACCACATTGATTTCGAAAAGCCTTTGATCTCGCGTAACGCTCGCATCCAACAATAGCATGTAAAGTCCCAACGGCTACTTGAAATGGCAACAGAGATGCCACTATGCCATGCCCGCACCCGGCTCCAGTGCTAGAGTTTCTGCTTGCGAGGCCTTAGACCTTTTTGAAAATGCGCCTTCCAAAGAGCTCCCTAGAACAACCCGCATTTGCATGAGCCTCTTCCCAAATCCCGCGCTTCCTCCCAAATGCTCCCTAACAGCTGCTGCACAACTAGGACCCGTGCGGACATGGGCATCCAGCTTCGCCCTCAGCTGTGGATTCTGCTCCCATCGCTCACTGGCATCACTCCAGTCTCCAGTCCACTCTTTCCTACCCCATGGATTTCGAAGAAGGACCAGGCAAACACCAAGACCATCATCCGCTGTCTCAGACACAACATCCAGCAGCGAATAATAATGTTTGATGTAGAGGCCATTGCTTTTGGCCTGCTCTGCTGTAGCCTCCTTCCCAGCAATCATGCAGGAGATGATGTGCTTTGCCTCCTGGTGGCCCTTCAGAAGCTGAAATAGCTGATTTGAGTCGTGCGTGTCTGTGTTACTCCATCTCCACCAACTATTTCGTGGATTCCTGGGCCCACGAGCCAGCTGCTTCTCGCGGTGCATATACCGCCTTCGCCAAAGGCTTTCTGAAAGCTTCTCAAAGGACAGGATATGAACCTCACCTGTCATCACCTGAAACGCCCAGCCAACGCCTCCTCCAGAGAGAGCTCCATAACTGCCACAGAACTTGGCGACGGCTTTCTCAATAAGCTGTACCCAGATCTCTTCACCTAGCGGTCTGGCGAAGGTGGGCACAGGAATTCCGTTCTTGATGTTGCAAGGGACGAACTCATCAACGGTGACAAGTGTCCAGGACTCTGTAGCAATATCAAACAATTGCACCTCGTACTTACCCTCGTCGTTTAACTGCCGGGCATTGGGAAACAAGGCCTTGATCCGCCAAGGGTGTTCAGCCAAACAACTCAAACAGGAGAGGAGCCAGCAGTCTCCCAGAGAGCCTTGGATGACATCCTGTGGCCGGACTTGGTCAAAAAGCACGGCCTCCGCTGGATCCCCGAGCAAACGGGCTCGAGCCCAAATGTCAGGCTCCCCGACGCTGAACTGAGAGGAAGACTCTCCAATGCTTGTGGCGTCGCATTGAAAACCTTCGTCTTTGAATGCATTGGGCTCATCCTCGATACCCACAAACTCTGCCCTTGCAGTCCATCGATATCTCCACTTCCAGGCTTGCCCCTTTTCCTCGACCGCGCAGACAGTTCTTACAACCTGCTCGCCGGGACGGAGAAGAAACGTGGCAGGATTCCCTTCAGGAAAACTCATGTTCTTGCAACTGTTGAAGCTGAGCGTGAAGCGCTTGCTTGCGCGGTCAGAGGTATTGGTGATAGTGGCAGTCACAGTGCCGTGCTTGTCCTGCACGGCCTTTACTGCAGACTTTCGCGAGGTCAGCCACGAGATGAACTCGTGCACCTGGATGACGCCATCCTCAGGCTCACTGTTCTATGCCAAGGCTGGTACAGGACAGGTCTCCACAAAATCTACCAGCTTTGGTGGTACAATCCCACCACTTACAGTTCCCAACTACCAGCCTTGTTGCCATCAGCAGCTTTGAAGATAGTCTCCGCATCCTTCTCAAGTATCCCGACCTTGGCGAAGACGCTTTTCATCTCGGCCTCGGACAGTACACCATCTGCAGAGAGATCATACCTTGGCTGCCCCGGATTCACATCAAAGATACTCACATGAGTTACCGCGCCTCAAGTCTGAAATGCTCCTTTCTCTTTGAGAATGTCCCAGACCCAAGAATTCTCCAGAAAGTCCTGACACTAAAAAGTTTGCATCGGTCGCAGGCGCCTGGCAAACAGTTCTTGCAAACGTCGTCTCCCGGCCATGGCGTCCAAGCAGCGACTGAGCAATACTTTGTTGCTGGCTGTTCTACGCGCAAAGCATCGGGCCAAAATGCTGCATTTCCTGGTCAAGCCACGCACAAGCTTGTTCAAGTAGAGTGAACATGCGGACTATAAAGGGGGGGGGGGGGCTCTGAAGGTCCCTTGAAGACCACATAACGAACGTTTTGGAAGAAAACTCCCAAGTGTTGACTCAAACGCTGTGTTTGAGGTAGAAGCGCTGCACCTCGCCCCGCTGCGTGTGAAGCTCTTGGACCTCAAGGGCCCCACTCGATTTCTCATCTTGGCATAGGCCATTCCACACTTCCAAAGCCTTCTGGACTGGGAGTTTGACAGCCTCATGCTTCTGCTTCTCGGCCGAGGAGGTCACCTCCATTGCAATACCCAAAATGTCGGAGAATGGTCCGGCTTTAAGCCCGGCAATACAGCGGCTTCCAATAATTAGGGGCCCCTTTAGGAAGATTATACATTATAAGGGTTTCTATTGGGGCATATTGGGGCCCTTGTTTATGGGAACCCCCATACATTACCTGAACATCCCTTGTACACCGGATGCTTCCCGTTTTGGGGATTGCGAGGGCCATCAATGACCACAGAGGCCCGGGACTTGTAGAAACGAATTCTATACGCACCATCTCTACGCAGTAGCGTGATCCTCCTGGGATACTTCGGGGTATCCGGTATTGAGGGGATTGGTTGTTGGAACAACTTCAAAATGCTCACCTACTACGGTAAAAGAGCAGCAAGCCTCACAGTCCGACAGGCCTCACTGAATCTTGCGTCTAGATCTCATGAGGAACTTTGAATATGGTCAAAACACATGCATGGTGTATTCTACAGCCTCCAGTTTCAATTTTAATTGCCTTTTCCATACAATTCCTCATCCCATAGACTCTATAGTACCCATAGAAGCCCACTATCCCCCCTACCAGCGCCGTTACACTGGCAGACTGCTCACCTTCCTTTGTCGGTCTTCCCTTCTTCTGGGCTCCAAAAAATGTTTCGTGGCTCGACAGCGTCACTGCTCCGGACTTGCGCTGGGCGGCCGAGGCGGAACCGTGCCACGAGTTTACATTTATCCTAGCACCTAGCACTTTGCAACATCTTCACCGCGGGCCTTTTGAAGCTGGATCTTCAGGCCGTTGACTTCCGCTGCGTGCCGGATCTCCAACCTTTCACTGCAACGGCTAGATCTCATCACTCCCCTCTTGTGTGAACAGAACCCTTTGGATGCCTCCCTACACCTAGCTGCTGCAGACAGACTCAAGCATTCCGTGCCCTCTCAAAAGGCCGAGGGAAGCACTCCGAGTAGGACTCCGTGGCCTTCGACACAGCATCGTGCAGCTCCTGTTTCCATTGCCAAGCACTTATGGGAGTACACGAACGTTCCGCACTCGTCCTGGAGCTGCTGCTGATGAGCAAAGGCCTGAAAGGCAGCGGCATGGCAGCGCAACTTCAAGCTGACATGAAGTGGGCATCTCTGTGCAGAACCCACGTCGTATCTCTTCGTACATCTTCTTACACGATTCCCACGATCCGACAAACCAACCGAGCACAACTTGTGGAAAGCCTCCCATCTTGTTTTGGCTGCAGAACCCGCGTTTTCATTGGCGGGCCATCGGTCAAGCACCGGGGAATCCGCGTCTGCAACGCACAATTTGGCTCGTGGATGTCCCGATGCACTCTTCTGGCTATGTTTGGAAGGGAATGAAGCCATGGGAACATACGTTGTCTGATGTGCCTGGTGACTACTGTACATTACTTCGCTATACCATCATGCCCTCATTCCGTACCGCCAGCAGCCATTCTTTGGACAAGCAGCGACTGCGCAGTTATTGCGCAGTGCTTGCTGTCGTGAGCCGTCTTCCAAGATCCCTGCGCTTCTGCATCTGCAACTTGACATGGAATCATGTCAGGACTTCAGATGTATCTTCAGGAGCTAATGCTGTCACAGGCAGACTGCAAACGCAGAGAACCCTCGGTCCACTTGTGCTCCGGCCGTTTCAGACACATCTGTGCTGCTCAGCTCACTGGATCTCACTGGGATGCTAGAACAACGTGAAACCTGAGATGCTTCTCAGCTGTCATCACGCTTCAATAGAACCTCCCCCTGCAGGCCTAGCAGCTAGGCAAACTGCTGGAGGAGGAAATCGTACCTTGGCGAGTGATTGAGTAAGCCGGCGCAGACTCCATGTGATACTTTCTTGCACGCGTGTCATGCTCTGCTCTCTTGCATGCGCCTGCTACTGGTCAACCGTATTTCTACAGTTGTTCAACAGGCTTCCAGCACACTACGTTCCAGATGTGGACAAGCA
The DNA here is from genome assembly GCA_905231905.1 of Symbiodinium pilosum. NCBI lineage: Eukaryota > Dinophyceae > Suessiales > Symbiodiniaceae > Symbiodinium > Symbiodinium pilosum. The sequence continues at coordinate 105,589 of CAJNIZ010009080.1, forward strand.
AATATCAAGCCTGCATTCAGCCAAGCTGCAGAGGTTGAAGCTGGTTCTTCTTCGCAGAGATTCTGCAAGTCTGTATTGGGCATGGCGCATGCTCCTCGCAGGGCCAATGCGCCAGGGAAGCCCATGCTCATTTACCGCACAAATGATTGCTCGGCCCCTGTGCAATCAATCCATAAGCTTGAACTTCTCGCCATCTACCCCGAGGTAGCCTCAGCGTAAACTAAACTGGTTGCCTACTGTGACGCAACTGTTCTGCAGAAATGAGCACGTGACTATCTGCTTGATCTTGTCCCTCGAGGGTGGCAGCACGCGATACCCGCATCTGCTCAATCTCACGCTCGATTTCTTCCACCTTGCAAACCCTACAGGAGGAGGATGCCCCAATTCAGGCAAAAGGGATCGGGGAACACGCAGATAAGATCCTGGCGATGAACTTCTCCGTACGTGCCGACATCAAGTCAGTCTTGTTGCAGGCCACTAGGATAGGCGTGTGAAGTTCCAATACGTCCTGCTAGAGCACGTTACAGCAGCAAGGGGCAATTGCATGGCTCATGCGCATATCAGGACTGTTAGGGCCCGGCAGGATGCGTGAAGAGCTCATAAAAATGCTCCGCCACATCCTGTAAGCACTGGGCAGACTGCACACACTGCACACTACTAAATTTACCCATATTCATCGATGACCGTCCTTAAGCTTGGGTTTGTCTTCGGCATCAACCATGTAGATTATGCACCGGGCCTGCCAATGAAGGGACACAAAAATGAAGCGTAGAGCTATGGGGTGCAAGTCTGCCTCCTTGACCATATCGTTTGCCTTCCCTCTCATTCGTAAATGGCCGGGAAAGTCCACCACCTCTCGCAAGGTGAAGGGCCTTGAGCAAGCTGCTATTTCTGCTGCCTGGCCTCCAAAGGGCCCAGTTTCTGATCATGTGCCTGGAACACAGAGATGTTCATACAAGCTGCTCGCATAACAGGACGTGAACTTTCCCAGCGAGGCACCTCGCCGGCCTTGATCTCAAAGCTGTCACGCGAAGCCGACAATGAGGAGACTGTTTGCACCTGTCCGCTCCGGCGTGCTGCCAAACCCCTGATTCATGGCCTGAACCCGCAAGGCCCGCAACCTCCTCGCCATCGCGGAGTCGGAAAAATACAGCGGTCTTGCCAGATCCGCATTGACCTCAGGCGCCACCATGTCTTGCACTGCCATCTCCCAACCACAACTCACTGTCTTGCCTGCCGCCCCTTTAGCTCTATACTGCACCAACCTAGCTTGAATGAACTTCACACAGTGCATGGTTCTGCCGTTCTGCCAAGCAACCTAGAAGTAATGCTGCATTTCCCCGTGAGCGCCGCGTTCGAATCGCCGACCCGCTCAGAACCTGAGCGCGACACGCAACATGGCGCAGCACTGAAGGAGGACATCTTTGGCTGAGCTGCTTGGAATACCTGCAAAGTCACATAGACGCTAATCAGGACGATCAGGAACGTGAGTACCTTAAAGGCTGAGCACAGAGTGATTGGGAACAGTAAATGGTACCGTAGGTCTTGTGTGCGCTTGCACTCTCAGCACTCAGCCAATGCAGCGCTTGACCCCACGCCCAAGGACTCTTCAATGGCGCTTGCTGCTTTGCGGACATAGTCCATCATCTGGCAGGTGGAACAGGAAGCGCTGCCCAGGCAGCTTTAGGTCCAAATCATCCGGAACTAGAAGTCCAGAGCATTCCACAAAGAGCACAGGCAAATGGGCCTCCTCTCTGCTCCGGAGGAAGTTTCTGCTCAGGTTGAGCGTGCTTGAGCCCACGCAGCAGAGAGCAAGCAACTGCAAGCGCGCAGAAACTCTGCACAATCGAGCAGAGCTACTGTTGGAACGGAGGTGGAGCGCAAGAGCTACAAGGCCTCTCCATGCAGGCTGGCCAGGTCTGTTTGCTGCCTCTCCGACCTGGAAACTGAGATCCTTCTGACTCTCGCCTGTCTCTACAAGTTGCACCCTTGGCACGGCTGAGCAGCTACTGCTGTCTCAGTCTCTTGCAGTCTCCGCCTTGGCATCACAAGACACGACTCGTTGCAGGCTGTGGTGCTTTGCGTCTTTCCCAAAAAGCCACGGCCCCCGCTCGCGTTCCAGAGCTCCGCCTTAACAAAGCCAACAGAAAGACCAGGGGTAAAGGAACAGCCGCTTGAGGAGAATAGCAATTTCTCGAGACATGTGGGGATCCCTCTGACAGCACTAAAGTAGTAGAAACCTCGTTCTGGGGCTCCATGAGGAAAACGCTATCCTGAGAAGCTCCGCCGTCCTGCTGTCAGTCCTTTTTTGCCCGCGCCGGTTTGCTCCGCACTAAAGTTCACAGCTATGTTGCATCTCCCCTCCTTTCATACCTATCTATCTATCTGGCACGCTACGGCTCAGGGTCTCAGTACTGCACAGGCATCTTCGGCTTCAAAAGGTCGGATGATTTGTTGGTGCTCTTCCTTACTTCCGCTGTTTCATTCATCAAGCTTTGCATGCAGCTGGTGTCATGAGTCAAGATGTGTTCCAGTGCTTGCCAGCCTACCGGGCCAGCCACATGACGTTCAAAAAGTCAGAGGAACGGCCCAGCGCTGCAAGGCCCAGGTTTCCGCTGTGCGCGGGCCTCTCAGGCAGCAAAATGCTGGCTGATGTCCCGCGTTGCCCTGATGCACAGCTGAAGAAGCCAAGACACGGAGCGGCATAGCGGCGCATGTTGCCACCCCACTTGCCGCGGAAGCTTCGGCCGGACACGAACTTGTAGACTGCCCGCGCATAGTGTTTGCGAAGATTGGCACCTCAAAGCCCCAAAGCGCTGCAGGGCTTTGCAGGTCAACAAACATCACAGTCCTAACATGGGCTGAGCAAAGCAAGTAGCAGCCAGGGTGCTGGGCGGCAGAACCAGCGTGCG
>CAJNIZ010009081.1:0-13833 GCA_905231905.1 Symbiodinium pilosum
AACAACAACAACAACAACAACAACAACAGCAGCAACAGCAGCAACAGCAACAGCAGCAACAGCAACAGCAGCAGCAGCAGCAGCAGCAGCAGCAGCAGCAGCAGCAGCAGCAGCAACATTAACAACAACAACAACAACAACAACAACAACAACAACAACAACTACAACTACAACTACAACTACAACTACAACTACAACTACAACTACAACTACAACTACAACAACACATGATAGTAGCATTTATAATAGAAAAAGAGAGCGACCCTAAATGCCCTAAACCTCAGATGAGTGTTTCTCAACATGATATCTAGAGGATCCCTACCAGGCACCCCTCCCGAGGCCTTGATAACATGAGACGCCCCCAAACTTAAAACCTCCCAACCGTGATAACAGAGCTGTACTTTCAAGATGGGAACCTTATAGAGCAAGGGTCACCACCAATATTAGGTTCAGGGCCTGGGCTATAGTCTGAACTCCTAGCATCCCCCTTAAGAACCCCAATGCTAGCCCCCTATTTAATCCCCTACATAATTCCATTTAAGGAGTTTAGATTATAGCTCATGTAACCGTTCCAAATTAATACCCCAACCTCTCTTTTAGCTTCACAGGGGCCTCCCTTACTTTTGATTGCCTTCTCATGAAGCATTCTCTGTGCAGATCTGGTGGCGCAGCTGGGTCCTTGCCGACCCGAGGACGGACAGTGCCTGTACCTCCCCGAAAGCTGAGATGGAAAGTGTCAAGAGGCTCCTGTAAAGACTACTGACATCTACTGAGCATTGAAGAGGTGCATTCCATGGGGTTCAAAGGTTCGTTTGCAGGAACTTGGGGTTAGCTTTTAGGTTTTAAGCTTACGGCTGGTGACATAGCGGTTGGGACTAATCGCTTAACTTGTTGGTCAAGGGTTCGGGCCCTTGTCTTTCCAAGTTGTGACTGCTTCGTGGCTGCTGTTGTTGTTGTTGCTGCTGCTGTTTCTGCTCTTTCGTGCTTACTACCACGTTTGGAGCAGAGGGTTTGGGATTCCAGGTTCTGGCGTTTAGGGTTTGGGGTGGCTACAAGGCTTAGCCTCAGCTATCTCTGATTCTATGATGCTTGCGCGCACCCATTATTTGTAGTAGCCACGGTGGTAGCAGTCATGCTTACACGGTCATTTATTGCTATTCATGCGCAAATCCTTTGAACTTAGAGTCCTGCATGCCCTATAAAAGTAAAAGCCTGGACTAACATGATGTGGAAACACGAACCTGAAACAATACTCACCTCAAATTCGGAAAGCCAGGATATGGTATTTAGTTTGAATAAATAGTGGGACCCCAATAGAGAACCTCAAAATACTATATTCTTTTTATGTTGGCCCCCGTAAAAGGTACCGGAAAACGCATCTATTCAGCAGGTTCTGTCTGCCGATCGAGGGTTTAGGGCGCGCGAGGCTGAAAAGGCTCCAGCTTTAGGAGTCCAATCTCAGGGTGTAGGTCAGGAATATTCGGTTTAGTGTTTTAGGTTTTAGGGTTTAAGGTTTTAGGTATTAGTGTTGTAGGGTTTTAGGGTTTAGGGTTTTAGGGTTTGGTTTAGGGTCAACGCTAGGAGCCTGAAGCCCGCGGGCAGGCAGTCCCATTTATTCGTCATGATGCTGATGTACTTGTAATGTGGGCTGAACAGCACTGAAGCCCCGGTCCTTAACCCTGAACCCCTAAACCCTGAACCCCTAAACCCCTAAACCCCTAAACCCTTAAACCCCTAAGCCCTAAACCCTTAAACCCTGGGTTTCGGAACTTTGGGGCCGTCTTTGCAGGAGGGCGTGACAGCGCCGGCGAGCTTTTCAGGCCGGGTTTTTACTTCGACCGTGTCATAGCCCTATATTCCCCTTTAAGCAGATAGAATACAGGGTGTAGGGTTTTGGGTTTAGGGGTTGTAGTCTCCCCTAAGTAGATAGAATATGGCTTCGGGTACATTACTGGGTAGGCCCCTGGGATATTTAATATTTTCCCTAATGGCTTTAATAGGGGACCATATATACTGATATTTTTCAATGGGGTTTAGCGGCCAACCTATAGTCTGGGTAATTTAGGGCGACCTCACCCGACCTTACCCGACCTCACCTTACATAGTGGTTTATGCAGGGAATAGTCCCAAAATGTTCTTAAATTGGTGTTTGAAATCTCTAAATTAGCTTATATAGTCCCTCTTGAGTAGATAAGATATATAGCATTGAGGGTTTAGAGTTTAGGGGTTATAGTCCCCCTTAAGTAGATAGTAAGTAGATAGAATAGGCCTATTATAATAAGATCCCCACATACCCCATACTCTATCTACTTAAGGGGGACTATAGACCCTGGACCCTATCAGGTTAGGTTTCCGCAACGGGCATTAGGGGCAGAAGCACGCTGCAGCACCAGCTATCTCCGATATTTAACTCCCAACCCTCCAAGGCCCTATGCCGCCTACATCTTGAGCCTCAAGAATATCTCCTGTAACCCGCCTTGTTTCCTCATAGAGGGGCAATGAACAGCTCTACAGCCCCCAGCACCTTCAATCCTGAACCTGACCCCTCAATGCCAAGAAGCTCCGTAACCCTCCCACAGCTACGTAGTTAAGGGTTTAGGGTATAGGGTTTAGCAAACATTTTCAAGTATGACCCCGCACCCAAAAGTCTAAAAGTCCCTAAAGTCTCCGAGGGCTGGAAAGCTATAGGTCATTTCCCAACAGCGTCTGCGCAACCTAAGACTCTGCCTCATGAGGGTGTCTCTCAGAGTTTTTGTGTAGCATCTATTGTAGGCCCACACAAACAACCTAAACCCTAAATCCTAAGTCCTGGGCCCTTACCAGTAGCAGCCCCAAGACAGATTTCATCCTGAACCTCTGTAGCCAGACACCCTACCGGCAAAGTGAATTCCCTACTGTTTAGTGGTAAACACCTCTCTTTCGGGTTAAGGCCCATGAAGCTGTAGGTAAATGGGGTTATGATGTCTATAAGGTATAAAAGCCTTAAATTCTGAGCCTGGAGCTCTAGATCCTAAAGCCTATAGTCCCCCTTAAGTAGATAGAATATGGTTTTGGGAATATCATAAAGATCCCCATATACCCCAAATTCTATCTACGTAAGGGGGACTATAGACCCTAAACCTTAAGCTTAGAAACAAGTTCGCCGATTCGGCGACAAGACCTGGATCCTGACGCCCAAGTTGAGCGAAGAGGGGCACTGTCGCTATATGCTGGACATTTTCGTCGAAGAGCAGGTCGATGATTTGGTGAAACCCCGTTGCACCGACCTCCTGATCAACTCAAAGGCCAAGGCAAAGAACATCGAATCCCCCCGAAATCCTCGCAGACATCGAAGACAGGACTGACAGCGCTGGGTAGTTTGAAGCTTTCAACCCCTCCCAAATTTTGGCGCTCCCCGTGTACCACCATTTGGTCGGTCAGGAAGGGCTGCCAGTCCTAACCCTCAATCGTAAACCCTAAATCCTGAACTCTAAGCCCTTAAATTCAAACCATGCATTCTTCACCCTGAGCCCCACATCCTAAACCCTAAATTCCCTAAGCTCTCCATCCTACCCCCTGCGGCCTAAACCGCCCAAAAGGTGAGGCAATGGGCTGGGGAGCGGGTCACCGACTCGGGGCGGCGCCGCGGGGGGCCTCAGAGTTTTTTTTCTTCGGGGAAATGGAGGTTAGGGGTTGAGGGTATATTTTAAGACTTGGGGCTTAGGGCTTGGGATTTGGAATTTGGGGTCTAAGTTTAGCATCCCGGATCTCTAAATTTAGGGTTTGGGGCTTAGGGTTTGCAGTCTTCGACTGGGCCTTGGACGCGTAGGCCTTCATGGCATGCCGTTAAGCTCAAAAACTGAATTGCCGGAATCCGAGTAGATGATAGACAGTATGGTCTGCCAATTAATTACAGTGGCTTGGTTTAAGCTCCTTAAAAGTAGCCCAGGCTTAGTTTCGGAGAGTGTTCGGTATAGGTTCGGGGTCAAGGATTGTAGGTGTGCAGGGTTGTGGGTTCAAGGCGCACAGGGGTTGGAATCTTGGGTGAACTGAGGTTTCGGATGGACAGCGTGGTTGCGACCACAATCATGTTTTCATGGGCTAAACCAGCCAAGATCTGATAGCGGTAGGACCGACATGCTTGGCAATGCTCTAAGGCTTGTCTGGGTTGCTGTTAACTAAGGAACTTAAACTAACTTACCATAATATGTGTATATAGCACGTAAGGCTTAAGTTACCATAGTATGAGTATATGATACTGTAAATAGGGTATTCCCTCCTTTTGAGGGCCATAACATTAGGATAACTATTTACCTGTTATTATAATCCCTATGAAGGCGAGAGGGTTTATTAATCACGGGTCTACATTAAACCCGTAACCCTAACCCATCCTGAAAAGGGCATCGCGCCACTCATGTTCACACCCAAGAAGTCCAACCCCTGTTCAGCCACCCCATGCGAAGAATCCGGGTTTAGGGTTAAGGCTTTGGCGCAGGGACCATTGAGTACAGAGGGCCGATTCCAACCACCCAAAAATCAGAACTCATCCTTCCACAGCCTTTAGTACGGAAGCATGGAAGAAGCAAGATTGACCCCAACGAGCCCTGAAACGGACAAGACCCTCCATCTAGAACCCCTGCAGAGAGGGTGTTATGATAACCCTGAAGCCCTGAACCCTAAATGCGAAGCCCTTAAAATACCTGCAACCCCAATGACCTACTGCTTTACAATGGGTTTAGGGGTTTAGGGTTTAGGGTAAGTACTGCTCCCCCCCAAATTAGTAGGTATGATCCACAAAGCTGCAGGTAATTGGTGCAGGTGAGCGCCAAACCCAGATAATATTGTAGTATTGCGCTTTCCAATATACATACATTTGCCCCATGTATCTTCGAAGGGCCCTGTATAAAACTGTAGACAATTGGGGTTACAGGTAGACCCTAAACGCTATGTCATGTACGTCATGTGGTTATTTTCAATGTATATATATATATACATACCTCGCATATTCCAAAATATTACCCGTTTAGAGCCCAAGATAAGACTGTAGGTATTTGGGGTTACAAGTCGACCCTGAACCCCAGATAATACGGTAATTTCCATTTCTTTTCCAAAAGCAATCATACATAAATAATCATCTCTCTGTCTCTCTCTCTCTCTCTCTCTCTCTCTACACACCCACACACCACATGATATCCCCGATATTACTCCTTTAGAGGGTCCTATGTAACTGGGGTTACCGGTAGACCCTAAGCCCCTAAGCCCCTAAGCGCTGATCCTTCAGGAAAGCGACTGCGGCCCCAGCGCAGCCGCCAGGTCTCAGTCGTCGGTTGTTTTACGGGTGTAGGGCTTACGGCTTAAGCCCTTGACCCTCAACCCAAATCTACCTTTCTTAGGGTACTAATAGGAAATTCTTGGGTCTGATATCCCATACTGGTAGGGTGTAGGTTTGGGGCTTCATGGGTAATGTATTCAGGATAGCTTTCAACATTTAGGTAGCAAAAGAAACCTTTGGAAATTTTAGGGCTTAGGGTTTAGGGGCACCTGGTTCCATTGACATTCCCTAAACCCTAAACCCTAAAGATAGTTCCATCATCCTAGGCTCTATAGTAATTCAAAGTAAGGTTATGGGTACCCAAGTATTGGTTATACATTTTTGCAAGCCCATACGACAGCCCACCTTCAGCTGCGTCAAGCTTTTATAGTAGGATGGAGAGTTGAGAGTAGGGTTTAGGGAGATTGAAGCGATGGCTTTCATAATCAGATAAAGCTTCAATGGGGACGACGCCAGGACGCATGACCCTTAGCAAGCAGAAATCCTTCAACAGACGCTTCTACCTAGCCGGTGGCATGTGTCACCGAGTGTGCGAGTGAGAGTATAAGCGGCACAGGTTTAGGGTCCATAAGTTTTGGGCTTGCACGTCAGCCATACTCTTAGCTTGAAACCATGGGCCCCTAGTATGGGCCCTTAACCGTGGGATCCTTATATGCCCTTTACGTACCCTTTAGGGTCCCAAGAATCCCCATAAAAGGCCCAAGGGCCCATATCAGGGGCACATACTTCTAACCTTAGACATACACTTTAATAGCTCTGCTTTGAGGAATGCTTGGCATGACCAACCCAGTCTGAGTCACGCGGTTTAGGGTGTAGGGTTTAGGGTTTAGGGCTTAGGGTTTAGGGTTTAGGGTTTAGGGCTTAGGGTTTCACTGGATCCTACAGTTCCCAAGGGTTATCTTGGGCAATTATCCTTCAATAATGGAGAATCAGCTGGAAGAGAAAGTGCAACATGAAATGGAAACTGGGATTATGTAGGGGAGTAGTCATTATGGACAAGGGTTCCTGCTTGTGTTGTAGTGTAATCTCTCACACATTCCCTTATCGAGAACTCATTTCAACTAACTCCTGTATCTCAGGGACGACCCCGATAACGCTTATCTCAGAACTTATCTCCACTGGGTCCCGAAGGGCCCCCCCTGTTCTGAAAAAGATTAGAAGTTTTGAAAATTGTTGTAGGGCCTGAACCCTAAACCTAATTCGCCTTATTCCGTACTAAGCTGGTCAAGGCCCCAAACCCTCAACCAAGCCTTATTGGGGAAACATGCCTCGGGCTGTCGTCAGCAGACTGACCTTTGTAAAGTTTGGGGATTTAAGGTTTGTGATTCTCTCAGGTTTAGGGTTTTGGGTCTCAGGTTTCGGGATTAAGGGCCAGGGTAAAAGGGATTGGGATTCAGGGGATAGATGTTTAGGGTTTAGAGGCTCTAACTTCATCTCCCAGTTCTTGAAACAAAAACATGTTTTTTAACCCAGAACCTTACGTACATGGTCCTGTACAATAAACACATATGGGTGGTTGTCAAAATTATGGCCCCCGTTTGGGTACCCTAAATACTAGGTGCCGTATTATAATAGGGATGCAGAAAGGGACCATAATTTTGACAACCACCCCTATAATAACCTTTGACCCTACATGGCCCAAAATCCCTACAGCCCAGCCTTTGCAGGACCAGCCACGAGTGTTGAGCCTTCAGGCGACGTTGATATGCCGCCTGCGTCATAGCCACTCCTCCTGTTTGGGGCCTTGGGGAATTGTGCAGAGAAATTCCCAAACCCGATACGAATCAGCAGGGGGGAGGTTTCAAAACGTGGTGTGCCTAGGGACTGTGGGGATATATTGCGCCCCAACCTGTAACCCTACTTATAACTACCGCGGCTACGCTTTTCATGATCACCTTGCTCGAAGGGGTTATATAAGATCATATACGTAGGGTGTTATGGGATACATAGGGTGTAGGCAGGGGTTGCGTAGGGGGCGGGGGCTGGGGCTGGGGGCGGGGGTATATGAGGTACAGGGACTACATACCAAAGATGGAGAGGCCAGATGGCAAAGCACATGGAAAATCAAATGTAAAATGCTAACTAGGATATGGGGTAGAGGTACTGGGCTGGGGTGGTTAAGGGTACATAGCAGTTTCAGAGTTCAGGGTACAGGGCCTACTGTCTAGGGTCTATAGTTTCGGGTTGCTTACATTTCGAGTTTAGGTACCTTTTATAACACTGCATGGAGAACTAAACCTAGAGAACATGGGTCATGAGTCTTACAGGTTTGGGGGTTTGTGTATCCCATGTGTCTGTTTGGGTATGCTCTTCCTTACATAGAAGCAACAAGGATCCCTTGTTCTTCTGGAACCCTGAATCCTACATCCTAAATCCTAAATGGAATCCAAAAAAGGGCATCGAGACTTTCTCAAAGCTGTCCCTACATCCTCAACGGGGACCCATTCCATACTACTGGATTGAGGTTTAGAGTATTTTGAAGGGCCTTGTATTTTGAGAAGCCCAGCTTTGGGACTTGCAGCCAACAGTCCTGACCGCAAAAGGGCCGGTTGGTTTCTGGGTCCAATGATCAAAGGGCTGAGAAGGTGGGATGAAGGAAGGTCGGGTATAGGAAACCACCTACTTTCATCCCACCTTTGAGCCCCCTGAAATGAAGTTTTCGCTGGTTGTTTGTATGGCGATCTGCTTATCAGTCCCTGGGCCCAAGACCCTAGATTCTTTGCAGTGAAGGCTTCATAGTTTAACTTCAAAAGGGGGTTATATAGGGGGTTATATGGGAGAGTATTATAGGGGTAATTTAAGAGGGATGCTAGGAGTTTGGCCTATAGCTCATATAGAATTGAGCGGTGGGGCTTCCACCCGCAAGATTTTTCAGAACAAACACATCTGCTGATGGCAGAGAGTATGAATGCCCTTTTTAGAAACAGGGCTCCGAAACCTCATATAGGGTTGCGGGGTTACATCTAGAATATAGCGTATAGTAGGTTCTAGGCTGCTAGGGTATAGTGTACAGGGATTAGGGTGGTTTAGGGTATATAGGAACCAGAACTTCAAACCCATACAACATGACCACACACCGGCGTCCGACTCCAGAACCTCTCAACCCTTACAAGACCATGTGAACAAGGAAACCCTAACCCCTATAACTCCGCATTACTTACTCTTATGGCAACTTAAGTTAAATTCCTTAAATCCCTAGATTACCACAGTTTCCATTTGATTTTTTATTTTTTCCAGTTGATTCTCCAGTATAGGGGTAAACAACCCTCCCTGAATGGTGTACAAAGCCGTTGCCAGGAGTTCCGGAATTCGTGGCAGCAGCTCCGAATGTTTGGTTAGGTTCCCCAGTAGATTGAGCGAGGTTCATTGCTTAGGTTAAAAGATTTGGTGCTGAAGGTTAAGAGTTTTGGTTGCTGGTGCCAGGGTAGAGGAGCCAGCAGAAGCATAATTATTGCAGTCAGTACAGACATTGAGAGTCTGGGCATCAGCAGTGGTAATGATAGGAATTAGGTTGCCCAGTGTTAACTGTTCCTTCTAACGCCAGCGAAGCTGTCTCCTTGATGTGGTTTGCGGAGATCATTGGGGCTTGCGGGTTTAGGTGGTATTTAGCATGGGGGATTGACAAGGGCGATAACCTACAGGCGATAACCAAGAGTCGGGGTTGTGTGTTAGTCAGAAGGGCTCTCCTTCCACCAGAAGCAGGCCGCATACCGTGCCGTAGCGTCAGAGACAATTTGCGTCAAGCACCTTTGCTTGCAATGCAGACAGAAGCTGGAATAGTTGCCTAAGTTGATCTTCCCAAGGTGTTCCCAGAACCCTCAACCCTAAACCATGTGTGATCAGATTGGCTCTTAAATTTGTGTCTATAGGGCTGGAAGGGCACCACAAGGTTACTTGGGCCTTAAACCCTAAACCTTGCCCTAAATCCTTTGAACCCCAAATCCTTGAACCCTAAACCCTTAAACCCTAAACCCTTAAACCCCAAGCCCTAAACCCGTAAACTCTAAACCCCTACACCCCCAAACCCTAAACCCCTAAACCCTGAACACCTAGGAGTTGCCCAGACGCGCGGCTGGACAGAGTTCGTGTCGCTCAGGAGCAAAATGGTTGGTTGTCAAAATTGTGGTCCCTTTTTGGGTCCCTGTTCTAATACGGCCCCTAATATTTAGGGTACCCAGAAAGGCACCATAATTTTGACAACCACTCAAATGAGAGTTCCTGTGACACGCTTTTTAGGGTTTAACCACATGACACATCAACTTGAAGATAAAATGGAAGCTGGGGTTTTTGAGGGGTTTGTGCTAGGTAACCGGGAGATTTGGCACCCCCCCCCCTCTCCCCCGCGGGAAAAAACGAAACAAAAGAAACGACTCGACTATAGTTACATTATAAGTTATAGTGCCCCTATTACTGGAGTTGGGGTTGCCGACTTCCTCTTACCAGAGAAGGAAGGACCATGATGTTAGACGGCGCTTCCTGGTGCCTGATTAACTTTCGTCCCCAAGCCTAAACCCTATAAATTCCTGTCAACCCCTAAACTCTATAGATCCCTTTATATAAAGTCCCATGCCCTTCAAATGCCCTATAACCCTTGTTCAAACCCTAAGCCCTTTAAATCACTACAAGCCCCCTACAAAACCCTAAGCCCATTAGATCCCTAGAAGCCACCAAACCGCTGGACCCACCACATACAGCATAGCGTGGTTCGCCATCTTGCTGCCGCATTCTGGGTTGCTGTTAAGGAATCTAAATAAAGTTGCTGCACCATAATACTTATGGGTGTATAGGGTTTAGGGTTTAAGTTGCAGGAAGATGAGTACATAGTAAGTAGTAGGGCTTCCTTATTTCAGTACATTACTTTAAGTACCTCAACTGCATCCCCGGTTATTTGGATCTCTTCAAGCCTGCAAACGAGTTAGTATCCCGTGATAGAAGAAGCTTCGAAAGAGACACTAAATCGGCTTCCATGATTTCATAAAGGGGTGTCCCAATCCCACGTAGTCCGGATAACTTGTCAGATGTACCCAAACCCTAAACCCCTAAACCAGACGCCAGTCCCGAACCCTAACGAGTCTTGAAGTTGCAAAGTGGTCGACCTCAACCCTATTTAGGGGTTTAGGGTTATGGACTGAGGATTTAGGGGTGTGGTTTACGGTTTAAGTATTTAAATTTAGGGGTTTAGGGTTATGGATTGAGGATTTAGGGGTGTGGTTTAGGGTTTAGGTATATAGGGGTTTAGGGTCGACCCTCGCACATCTAGTAATTATCGACACCCATGTATGCCAGTAGTTCTACTAACTAAGACCAACTGGCCGATGTGGTTGCCCAACATGAACCCTAAACCCTACAGGGGATCCCTCGGGTGGTGATTCGAGCATTTTGGGATCTACATTGGGGTCCCCCGTGTGTACACCCCATTTATGGAACCCCATATGAGCTATAGTCTAAACTCCTTAAAAAGGGTTGTATAGGAGAATATACAGGGGGTTATTCAGGGGCATACTAGGAGTTTAGCCTACAGCTCAATAGCCCAGTTTCCATTTGATGTTCCGATATTGGTGTGATATCCTTATATACATCACCCCGTATAATCTCTATATCACCTTACATCTAATGGGTTTCCCCTATTCATGGAAACTAGCAGTTTGGGGAGGGTCTAAAAGGACTGTAGGGAAAGCCCCCCTTAGCAGCCCCCAGACTATTGTAAGAATACGAGGGAATATACTGATTCCTTATATCCAGGTTTGGGTTTATGGTTTGGGGTTTAGGTCCTACTTTCTTCTTAGAGTGTTCTGTTTGGTGTCCCCATTTTCTTCCCTTTAGGGTAAACAAAGCTCCAAAGAAGCCGCCATGTGGAGCATGAATTTGGCTCGAGGCGTAGTGGACCGAGCCAGTGCGTAGGTGTTTAAAGGGACTCGGTTTAGGGTCCAGGATTTAGGGTTTATAAGGATTTAGGGTTTAGGGTTTAGGGTTTTAGGTTTAGCGGCTCCGAAAAAGAGGTGCGCCATTAGCGGCAACTTCGCTGGTAAAGAGCTTCAGGAATTTGGAGTACAGGTTTGGGATTCTCGTTTTTCGGTCTAGGGGCGGCTTTCGTTGGGTGAAATCCGCCTCAACCCCAATTGCTTGGACTCGGAAGTGGTCCCTGTTAGACATATTAAAGCTTTTGGTTTCTCTCAGCTCTTACCCCCAAACCTAATCAAGACCGGAACTGCTCGATCCAAGCTTAGGCAAACTTAGCATTCAGACCTTCAAAAAACACTTAACATGCAATAGCTACGGTCCTAAGCAGGCTGCCCGCTACTTTGGCTAGTATGCTTACCTCGCCTAGACTGCCTATCAATCGATTCTGTTCAGACGATCCTGCCAATACAAAGATTTGATGCACTAAAGCATGCATCGCGAAGTCTACACCCTGAGGCCTACACCTGCGTTACTAAACCTTCAACCCTAAACGTCAAACTCTAAGCCCTAAACCCAAACCCTAAACCCCAAACCCTAAACACCTAAGCCCTAAACCCTAAAAAAAGGGCCGCAGAACGGCCAAGTTTCCGCGCCATGGCGCTTGATGTAAGCCCTCCAGGGCCTCAGGGCCGCCCCAGCGGCTCATGGCTTCTTGGGCTTCGGGTTTAGGGGTTTCGGAGTTGAGGGTTTAGGGTTTAGGGTTAGGGATCTGGGGTTTGGGGTTTGGGGTCTAGGAATTTGAGTTTAGGGATTGGGGGTTCGGGGTTTAGGTTTTAGGATTTGGGGTTTAGGTTTTAGGGTTTGGGGTTGAGGGTTTAGGGTTATAGGGTTTAGGGGGCCCTTCAAAGGGATTTTAGAGGGGCACGGCATTTTTGAGGGCTTCTGAGAAAAAGGGGTGCCCCAGAGATTGCAGGGGCATGCGAAATATGTTGGGATTTACCAGGATTATGGGGTCCTCTATGCATGCAGGGATGCATAGCCTGAGCTCCGAACCATGAACCGAAAACCCACCAACCCTAAACCCTAAGCCATATCACAAGATCTCATGATGAAAAAGGAGCGCGGCCAACCAAATCTTCGAAGGCGCCGAAAGCAGGAATATTCAGAAAGCCAGCTACCTTGTCCATAACACCCGTCAGCCTGCGAAGCAGTCCTAGGGGCAAACGCACGGTATAGCAAGATAATCCCTGGGGCTACAGATTGCAGGGTATGGATTCTATCTACCTGATAGATAGATAACCCAGTAGCGTACTGTTTAGGCAGCTGGGAGCCTTTGGAATGTCATTCATCCGGTTGTAAGTAAAAGTTGTGAACGTCGATAGTGCTTTTGTTTCGTAATGCCCCTATCTACCTTGGGATCCCCAAATGATTAAAAGGAGGTTTGCCAAAGTACCCTAACCATAAACCTTAAACCCTAAACCTTAAAACCCTAACCTTAAACCCTAACCTCAAACCCTAAACCCTTTGGGGATTCTGATGTTACTGTACACCTAAATCATGCCCGTAACAATTGATCCTAGACTCAAACCTTACCCAGGGGCATCCAGGTATGTGGATAATCCCTACATAGGTCCCTAAACTGTATAAATGGCACTTGTTTTGGGCAATTTGGCCCTAAACCCTATCCCTAAACCTGAACCTTAAAAGACCGTAGGGATATATAGAGTTTGTATATTGGAAGAGAACATGGAAACTACTAAATTATCTAAGGTTTAGGGTTTGCTTCCCCATTTACCTACAGCTTAGTCGTAATGACCCCCTACTTCGTAGGTAGAGCCCATAAACACAGGTATTCCCTAACTACTTTGTGCGATGCTAATGATACAAACCTGTACTGGGGAAGATGGCTCTGAAGATAGAATGATTGACTTATTGCATGGATCCCAAGCTATATCCCCATGCATCCTTTTAGGTCTACGTACAGTGCGAGGAAATTTGGTTCTATTGTTGAGGAATGAATTACTTGAGTAGTATTCCAATAGGGGCACGATAATCTCACAATTCTTGGGAATGCGACGTTACGAAAAAATGAAAAGCTTTAAATCGTCCTGGTATTTTGTGGGGCCAGGTGGACAATCTTGAGTGCAACCCCTATTTAGACCACCACCCAAATCCACCCTCAAAAACCTCAAACCCTACAACACTGAAACCGCAAACACTTCGAACCCTAAACTCTAAACCCTAATTCCTAAACCCTCAACCCTAAATCCTAAGCCCTAAATCCAAAATCCTAAACCCTCAACCCTAAATCTTAAAAAAAGATCCTAAATCCTCAACCCTAAATCCTAAATCCCAAACCCTAAACCCTCAACCCTAAATTCTCAACCCAAAACCCTAAATCCTAAATCCTCAATCCTAAACGCTAACACCTAAACCCTAAACGGTTTTTGAGGCTTGCGCTGAGCACCGCGGCCTTCGCCATCCTGTGCAGGAAGATGAGCCTCTCGGGACGCAGCTAAGGATTTAGGGTTTAGGGGTTTAGGGTTTGGTTTAGGGGTTTAGGGTTTAGGAGTTTAGGGTTTGGTTTAGGGGTTTAGGGTTTAAGGGTTTAGGGTTCAGGG
>CAJNIZ010009082.1:0-13833 GCA_905231905.1 Symbiodinium pilosum
CGGGGTCGCCATCCTCGTAATCGTCGTCGTTTTTGGCGGCTCAAAGATTCCATGCTCGTAACTGTCGCTGTTTTTGGCGGCTCAAAGCTTCCATCCTCGTAACTGACGTCAGTTTTGGTTCCGCATACTTTCATCGCCTTTCCGAAGTACAACAGTCACAGGGATCGGGGCAGTCCTCATCGCGATACTCAAAACTGTCGCCACTTCTGTCGCGCTTGTGAAGTACCAACAGAGACAGGTCCTCATCGCAAGCCTCGCTACTGTCACAGGGATCGGGGCGGTCTTCATCTCGATCCTCGCCACCGTCATTAATAACTTTTACAACCTCACACTGTTGTCCTGTTCAAACAATACTCACAATCACAGGGATCGGGGTGGTCATCATCTTACAAAGTTCATGAAACCTGTGTAAGCCTTCTTGAAACCTTGTGTGCACCATTTATAAACCTTCCCCGAACGCTATACATCCTACCATATTCCCTCCACAAAAGTAATGTCAACAACAACACCTAATCCATAGGCCACAGGAGGACGGCGGGGTAATAAGTTCTGAGTCCGCTACAAACACTGCACACCCTCTGCAAACCCCAATTCAACGGTTGGGGGGGGGAGGCGTTTTTAATTCAATCTGCAAATCAAAGCTTAGAAGATAACCACCATACCATGGGGGGCAGGGGGTGACAAAGGGAGGGTGACAAGGGGAGCGGGGGGGGCCGCCGGGGCGTGACCTTGTATATCTACGTATACACCTTATTACTACTTCACGAATTCCTAGTATAGAAAACCCTAAACCCTAAACCCTAAACCCTAAACCCTACTTTATGCCATGTAAGTGCTCAGGATCCTTTGGGTTAACAGCCAGAACCTAAACCCTAAATCTCAAAGCCCTAAACTCTAAACACTTTAATCCTAAACCCTAAACCTAAATCCTTAAGTTCCCTTAACAGCAATCCAGCATCGTACTCCTGGAGATTCGCCTCCCTGCCTCGGTTGAGCCTGGCTGCGGGTTTAGGGTTTTGGGGTTGCGGTTTAGGGGTTGAAGGTCTGGGGTGTAGGGTTTAGGGTCTATGGTTTAGGGCGTTAGGGTTTAGGGCTGTGGGTTTGGGTCTACTGCCCTGGGGACTGGAAATTACAGGGACTCCCAGGGAAACGCCCCCCTAAACCCTAAACCCCATGTATGGTTTTGGAGTATAGGCTTTAGAAAGGGCAGCTCGTGGGGCATGGAGGAAACCATCCTTGCGGCACCCCCTTCCCATACAGCCTAAACCCTAAACCCTAACCCCAGTACCTAAATGTGTTTACTAGCTCCATAGTCTAAACCCTAAACCCTGAACCCTGAAACCCTAAACCCTGAACCCTAAACCCTAGAACCCCAAACCCGAAACCCTAAAACCTATTAACTCCATAGTCCTTGTGGGGTTTAGAGCTGGCCCTTGAGTGGTGAAGGAGCAGTCTTTGAATCCTTTCCTGGGGTGGGAAGCATCTGTTTTACCCTAAGGCTCTAAGGACTCATAATATGCGGCTTTTCCGCAGACCATACTATGAAAGGCTTTCGAGCTATTTTGAGCCTTAGGGCTGGATTTTAATGTTTGGATTTTAAGGTCGAGTCTAGGGCTTGAAGCACCCTTATTCGACATGGAATTCCAAGTAGGTTTTTTGAAAAGCCAACAGTCTTGGGGAGTTTCACCCAACAAAAAGGACAGCAACATAAGATTGTCTTCATAGGACATTGGAAAGCCATGTAACATCTTTTGAACCACCCAAAGGATCTTAAGTACTTAGTTGGTACCAAGTCGAGTTTCTATATTAGGAGTTAGTAGTATGGTTTAGACTAGTATCCCGTGATCCCTTCATTATATATATATATACATACTCGCAGGCTTGGTATCCTTTAACCCTAAACGCCTAAGTCCTGATTATTGGGTCCTACTTTTGTGGGTTGGAGTTTTCAACCTAAACTCTGAACCCTAAACCATCAATCCTTTGCCCTCTTACGATGCATCTGCCTGACTTCTGGCTGCCACACCGGATGCCGAACCTTCAGGGATAGCCCTGGGTTGAGGGTATAGGGTTTGGGGATCCAAGTCTGCAGATGGTACTCGCCCTGGGAACTAAAGTCTACAGGTGGCCCGAAAAGGTTTATGAAAAGTACCTAATGTGGTCCTGAAGTCCATGAATTGTACCTACTTAGGGCACATCTATGCTGGGCTATTTAGACCCCTACGGCTAGTAATACATTGACATCTATGCGTTGTACCTACTTAGGACATTGAAGTCCCACAAGTAATTTCTACGTTGGGCTATTTAGACCCGAGAGCAGGTGATACGTTGTTTCTTTTGGTCGCATTTTTAGGGTTCGCGGACACCCAAGACTCGCACATATGTGTTTGCATGTCTGCATGTATGTATGTATGTAAGTAAGTATGTATGTATGTACGTATGAATGCATATGCCGGTGTTGCTATTCAGGTTTGCGCGCACATATGTAGTACGTATGTTGTATGTCTGCACGCATGTATGTGTGCATGCATGCACGCGTGTTTGTGTATGTATGTGGTGTGTGTGTGTATGTATGTATGTATGTATGTCTGTCTGTCTGTCTGTATGTATGTATGTATGTATGTATGTACGTATGTACGTATGTACGTATGTACGTAGGTAGGTAGGTAGGTAGGTATGTATGTATGTATGTATGCATATACGTATGTACGTATGTACGTATGTATGTGTGCAGAAGGGGAGCCAGCTTGAAAGGCCTAGGGTTAAAGGTTTGGGATTGAAGGTTTAAGGTCGTCGGTGCAGGTTTTAAAGTTGAGGGTTGAGGGTTTAGTCGTTGGATTTCAGGGACTGAGGTTTGAGGTTTGCCGGTTTACCGTCCAGGGTTAAGAGGGTTTCGAGGCTAGGGTGTACACCCTCAAGCTGCCGGCAACATGATGCCTGACGTTCAGAACCTGTTTCACATCTGTACGGACCTGAAATAGGATCCTTCCACCAGGGATTTCTAGATTCTGGGAATCGTTTCCCTGCAATCCCAATTGAATGTTCTGATTCTGCCCCACGGGTTCTCAGCTTACCCCACGTTGCGAAACTCTTAAATAAACGCTCATCCCTATAGGCCCTAAAGCCAACCTCAGACCCTCGGCCTCAATCCCGCTTAGGTGGTGTAGGGTTTCAGAGAATTCGGGGTTTGAGGTTTGAATGGGTGTAGGACTTGGGGCCTTGGATTAAGTTAATTGAGGGCTTAAGGCTTAGGGTGTTGATAAGCCAAATTCTGCACCGCCTCGGCCCTGAACCACTGCATAGCCAGGTATGCATTCAACTGTTCGCATGATGAACGGCCACGTTGCACAGAGTGCCTGCTGCATTGCAGGTTATGCAGGAGCTATCAGACAAATGCAGCCGTGCAAGAATCACGTGGCCTAAACCCTGAAACCTGAACCTCAACAAAAAGAAGCCAGCACATGAACAAGCTTGAATTCCTGAGGCAGGAAGTAAGGGGCTCAGGGCTATAAGGGTATGGAAATTACAGGAAGTGTAGCAAATCACCTACAGTTGCCCGCGTCTCCTTGGAAAGGGCTTTCTACATGCGATTCGCTAAAGCCCAAACCGTGGACCTGTGCCTTTCAAAACCTTATAAACCCGGAGCCTCATCCTCGTTCTAAATCCTGATTAACAAAAAAGCACCACAACAGGAGCCGCTGAACATGCCCAACAACAATCTGAAGCCGGAAATCCTAAACCCTGAACCCCCGGACCTATATCACCCTGAACCCTAAGCACCGCGACCCTCTAAAAACACCCAGAAAGCCATATTCTATCTACTTAAGCGGGACTATACCCTAAACCCTAAATCCTAAACCCTAAAGCCTAAATAGTAGCTTCCATTTTCTTTTCCATTATCCCCATGAGGCCTGCATCAGAGTGAGGTGGAAGAGGCCATTCCGATGCTCGGCATGTGAGAGCCGCCCTTCGAAGCTTCGAAGCGCTCGGAAGAGGCGAAGCCTTGATATTTTGAGGGCCTCTAGGATTACCAATTTCGTGTTAGAAGCATATTTGAGGCACCCCATGCCATATAATGCCCCTGCAGTCCACACATGCTTTATGAGAAGCCCCTATACTGCACTGTTTGCGAGCTATACCCTGAAACATATTGTATAGGTAACCAGACTTTCATGGCTGACGTTGGACGAAATCCTACATGACCTTCCGGGATTGGAGTCCAGGGTCCTCAGATTTGGGTTTAGCAAGGGTCCATGCCTTAGGGCTTAGAGTTTCGGATGTAGGGTTCGGGGTTGGCTCCTGTAGCTTGCGTATATAATGTCATGTCAGGTTTTCCATCAACCGTAGATGTAGTGGCTTTGGGGTTTGGGGTTGGAGTTTTGCATGCAGGGCTCAGGGCTAGGGTTTCCCGATGGGGGCTCAGGTTCAAGTTCATTGGGGATGCCCTCTCTTCTTTTATCTTCTCTTCATGGATGAATTTGAGAATGGCGGAGTTTATTTTTTTGCTATCATTGAAGGCTTGCTGGACGGTTCTGCATTCGTATCCTTTCCCAAACTGACATTGAAGCATAAAGGCGGTTTAAAAGAGGTCTAGGTGGGCTTGAATGTTGGTTTGGAGTTAGGAAAGGGCTGAGCCTTCTTCGCTGAAGCCAGAAATCCTTGCTCATCTGTGCCAGCTGGTGGTTCCATTACTTGCTTTGGCAGTTGGGCTTTGAATAAGAACCTTAAAGATAATTTACAACAGTCGCCCAGTCAGCGCTTTCCAAACATGACCCCTTCGCTTCCAGCTGAAAATGCTACGACATATTCTGTACATCCCAGCCTCCAAATGGAATCTGTAACCCCAAGCACAAACACGACCACCCAAACTCTAAATTTCGCGGCAGCTTCGTAGCTGTAACCCATCACTAGGTGCTAGGAAGAATAAGTCCTTGTACCACGTTTGCATGGAGCTACCTCGCTAGGGCCCACCTTGAGTGACCTGATACTGCATAGGGGCCGAAATTGTTACCAATCCAACAAGAGATCTAAGACCCTATTACTGGTAGGTAGTTGTTCAGGTTTTCACAGCACTGCTAAAACAAGGCGCAGATAACCAATCGTAGGCATGAATCAAGCCCGCTTGTTGATGGGACATTCGTTTCCTCCTGCTTTCCAATGAGCCTGAAAACGCAGGAATTGCACGAAGGACTCTGCGTTGTCCATACTGGCTTTGGCAACAGACAAGTTCAAAGTTATATCACATCCAAAATATCAGTTCACATTCTGCATGGGCTTTGGTGCAAAAAAAATTTCCAAAGAACAGACATGTCCAACAATGACCTAGGGACTGAGACGCATGGTCGGGGACCAATGCGAGGTAGATTCCTCCTGGGAGGATTTTCTTGCGTAGAGGAGTTAGGGCTCTGGCAGTTTGAGGGGTTGGGGGGCGAGGATGTTAGGGAGTTGAGCGTGTCGAGATCGAGGATTATGTACGGAAGGTCATGAAAAATGACCGGATAGGCTGAGAAAGTATTGGATCGCGCGGGGTTCACCCATGCACCGACAATATACAGTCCAAGGATCACTGTCGTAAACCGGACCTCCCATCAAGGGGTTTAAAGAAGCGACGCATCCCAATCCCTCAACCTCGAACCACAATCATCTTGTAACATGGCCTTGGCATTGAGATGGCATGGGACTTTCTCAAGACACTCTCTAGATTGGCCCGATGCTTTCCATCAAAAATGCAATCTGCTTTGCACTTGGAAGTATATCCACCTATAATCAGTCTGGCATTGTGACCTGGAACATAAAGGGTCGGTTGTTGCTTTTCCTGAGTATCAGTTTTATTTTTCTCCAAACAATTATCCCCGGTCTGAGCCCCCCTAGGCCTCGCGAATCAGAACCCCTATGTGCTCGATGTAAATAATCGAAGGACATTACTTCAAGGACGCTCTCCCTGATAAACACTTAAGTCTTTCTCAGTACTACTTCAAGTAGCCAATGTACCTTAAACAAGGGATGTGCACATAAGAGTACCAGAGCGACCCTAAGACCGAAAACCACAAAGGCTGGGTTCCAGACTCTTCTTCTCCCTGCGTGTGCAAACCACCTTGGATTGTCTGGTCTTCACTGGTCCCAGCAGAGTTTGGGGTCTGGGGATTTGAAGCTTAGGGGCAAGGCGGGATTTTGAGTTTACGGCTTCAGCCCAAAAATGAGGTAAATCCTGGCTTTACGATTTAGGTACAGCATCAAAAGCACACTGGAGCTAAGCAGTTGAGGGTTTGAAACTTTCCCAAGCTGGTCCTTGTCCACTTTTTGAGGGAGATTCGGGATGTGAAGAATGCTGAGCGCAAGCTCAGGGCGAAACAGTAATCAGGTTGTTCAGGGAAATTCCACAAAGTGGCGGAAAGTGGCCCAAGGATTCACTGCGGTGTGGAGGGTTGCTCAGAATCCTAAACTCTAAACCATGGACCCCCAAGCCGTGAACTTCAGGAGTCCTTTTTTGCGAGCCCTAGTTGGGAATGCGGGCAGGAAGAAGTGCTTGGTGTTGACGCTTGAGGGCTTGAGGGTGTCAAACCTGCGGACTGATGCTGAAGCATGAATTCAACACTCCGAACCGTGAACTCAAAATCCGACATTTCAACTTTTTCGTTCCGAAGCCCAAAACCCACAAAACTCCAAACCACGAGGCTGTGTCATGAAGGCGTACAGCTGTGGCCGGTAGACTCCAGTTGCCTCAGCGAGGTCATACCGTTAACGTTACAGTTTCTACTGCTCATACTCTTGGCTCAGGGTTATGATTGGTACTGTTGGCATACATACTCCTGCATGACCTTCAGTATGATTATATTGTGCAGCGCCATACAATGCCTTAGGTTGAGGTATGCAAGCCAACGCTTGTTCCGAAGCCCTTGACCATACGTGATTCCTCGGGTAAGTAATATGGGATCATGCATGGCTTTGTCCAAACGGATTTCGTTGGAGTTGCTTCGAGGAGGTTGCAGATGGGTTTGATGATTTGGGGCTTCTAGGGGTTTCGGGTTTCGGGTTTCGGGTGGTCTGAACCAGAAAGCTTCATCCCTAAACCTCACCGGCTGGAAAAAATCCACCAAGCTGCGCAGTGCTCGGAGAAATTCTTGTCGGCCCACTGCTTCGCTGGGACTGCAGCCTTTGGGTGAACTCGGAAGGAATGCATGAGGTTCAGAGTTCGTTTCAAGGTGCTTTGGGGGTAGGTATGTGTAGGTAAAACTTGGTGGCATCAATGGGGTTTAGAGAATTTAGTGTTTAGGGCTGGGGGCTTGCGGCTTTAGAGCTTAGAGTTCGAGAGTTTGGGGTTTAGAGTTCAAGGTCTAGGGTTTGGGGGGTCTAGTGTTCAGGGCATAGCACTTTAAGGATTGATTTAATTTATCTAGGGTTTGCAGTTCTGGGTGTTGGGTTTTTCGGAGTAGGGTTTGGGGAAGGATTTGAAGAAGGTGGCTTCGATCCCGGGATGTTGGTATTCCCAGGAACAGGGTTCCCTTTCGTGTCCCCAAACTGTTGCAGTCTTCTCTATAAGGGGCTCCTGACCTTTGGAAACCGTCAATGCCATCTTTAGGATTCGGAAGTTGAAAGTTGAACGCCCAAACCCCTGAGCACTAGAGCCAGCACGGACAGCTTTGTAAAAGCGATTGACGCTCATACCTTCCCCTGCTGCACTTTTTGGAGTCCTGCTCCCTTCCGCCAAGCACTTCGAGGATCCCAAAAGAAACTAATGCCTTCTTCTCTGACATTAAGCCCCTCCGCTCCCTGACATTACCAAGGAAGCCTTATACGGTCGGGGGGGGTGCTTAATGTTGGGGAGGTGATTGACTACGTTGGAAGGTCCAAGGTATGCTTTCCAGCCTTCACACTTAGCAGCATCCGTAGGCAAAGGTGATATGAGGAAAGGCTGCTTGGAACTGGATCTGGTGCTCCGGAATAGTCCTCAGCAGGAGGCTTACATGATCCATAATCTAAATTCATAGTATCCCCCTCAATAATCCATAGTTGTTCCCGATATGATCCCTTATATAACCCCCCTTGAATGAGTTTAGACTATGGCTTATATGGGGCTGAAAGTTAGGAAGGTAGGCTTGCGGGCTTGGGGTCTAGAGTTTGAGGTCTATAAGTGCTGGGCCTCATTTTGCACAGGGCCCCCCATACGTTGGGAAAACAGGGAATGTCTGTTTCGTAGTGGGAAACTCAAGAGCTGAAAGTCTGGCAGTTCACACTGGGGTTGGAGTTCTCGTCTTGCTGTCTACTATCCCATAAGCCAGAAGGACCCAGCCGTCTTGCCGGTTCAGGGTGTAGGGACTTATGGAGGGTCCCATGACATTGCATGCTACTTTTGAGCCATAAGATGACATGAACATCAGATTCCTCGCTCTGGCCTCATTCTCAGAAGGCGTGGCCCTTAGGCTTTAAACCCTAGGGCTACGGTCATCACATAGGGACTATGGGAGATCCCAGCTACGGGCTCTATAGGGCTACTTACATACCAAATTCATACTAGAGAGCAGAACAAGGTTCTGCAGCGCTTAAGATCTGATAGTCAAAGGCCCCAAGCCCGACCTAGACCCAACAGACCTGTAGTTCGAGGGTTTCATAAAAGGATCCATACCATAACGCCCCAAAGCTGAGGGTCTTCGGAGTCCGCTTATCTCAACTAGGGGAAAAGAAAAGGCTGTGCAACTAGGGCCTGTGCCTTTTTTTTAAGGAGGGTGAGCGTGGGGAGTAGGTCGGCTCTTAGAGTAAAGGTTTCGGGCTTATAAGGCTTGAGGGCGAAGAAAAGAGACAGTGCTAAACGGAATTTCTGAGTCTATACCATATTTATGTCTACTAACTATTCCAAACCCTTAATTTATTACTATGATTACCACGACTTAAACAGGCATCTTAGATGGGCAACATCCTGCAAGGCCCTAAGTATACTGGGCTCAAGGCGTCAGGCTTCGGGTTTAACCACAACTCTCAGGTGTGGGTATACGACAACTTTAAGATTTGGGTATGTGGAACAGGATTTCCGAGCCCCGCCAACCATAAATCCCAAACCCCATCAATACATCCAACATTTCACTCACACACACACACACCAGCTAGTTGATTCCGCATTGGTCGACTGAAGCTGTTTAAACAGCAATGGAATTGAGCTGGGGGGTGGTATGAGAGTATAGACTTGCAGGGTTTTGGGATGTGGGGTTACTGTGGGGGTTGCTACTATAGACGCTGGATTTTTTGAAGAGAGGCTTCACTGTATCAATTCCTGCAGAGTACAACGAAATCAAGACTCCACGAAACCAAGACTTCAAGCAAGATGCTTCTTCAGCAATTCCATGGCCGCTGACCAACCGCGGCCTCTTGGGGTTGAGGATTTGAAGGTTTCAGATTTAGCGTTTGGGGTTCAAGGTATAGTGCTTAGGGTAGGTTCCTGGGGGCCCCGAGAAAGACAGACCCGGCAGCAAACATTCACCTCCTCCCACCCTTGAAGGGTTGCAGAAAGACTTCTCTCCCACCTGAGACAAACTTCAAGACCTGGAACTGAGTACACAATCCCTGAAACCCAGGCCTCTGCAACGATCAGAAAAGAGGCTCCGGCCCGCAATCCTACACGAAGAAGCCGAAACCCAGAACAGACCCTTTTTTCAGCCCTGAGCGTTCTCGGGCTTGCAGCTGAATAGCTGAAGGAGTGAAAGCTTTCAGGGTTTGTTTACCTTTTGACTGTAACAACTTTTTCGGGGCCCTTCGCAAAAAAAAAAAAAAGCACAAAGCCATCCAACTCTTGGCTCCACCCACCCTCACAGTCCTTGTTCGCGCCCTAGATTACCTAAAGAGAGTCCCTACTGATGGTTAGCAGGGAAGAAGGGAACATATTACTTACATTACATAAGGAGTATATGGGGATCATATTCCCTTACTCCCTACTAACCACAGGTAAGTATCCCTGTCGAAGTATCCCTACATCTGTAACTTGGGGCCCAAGGCACTCGGCGCGAAGTTGTCGCCCGAGAAGGTGACGGCAAACTGAAAATCCGGGGCTGGGCAGCCAGTGGAGAGCGAACAGCTGGCAAACCTCACACGTTCAAATGAGCTATAGCCTAAACTCCTTAAAGGGGATATAGGGGACTATTGTAGGGCTTATTAAGGGGGATACTAGGAGTTTAGACTATAGCTCAAATGTTGGCGTTGAGGGCTTGGGGCTAGGGTTTTCTGATTGATGGATTGTCAGCTAAAGCTTTCCTGTTTGGAGTGGGGCTGTTGCAGTCGCTAATGCTGGAGTTGCGGGCGAATTCAGTCACCATCAGACGGGTGTACACGCAATGCCTTTGACATGTTTACGCCTATACGAAGCCGCGAACCCTAAACCATGTTTGCCTTCTGGTGGCTCTCCACATCCATCTGACTTAGACTGTAACACAAAAAGGCATAGGCGACCATTCTCAGTCTTGCTCAGGTTTCGGACTCAGGGATTGGGGTGTATAGATTAGGCATAGGGTTGCAGGTCTTGCGGGTGTGGATTGTCGAGTGTGAGTTACGGGTCGGTTAAAGGTTTGGAGGTAATTCCTCGTCTTGATCTCGTTTGGAGATGCATGACCTTTTCACGGCACCTCCTTGCACGACAATGGGCAAACAAGAAAACTCGCAAGAGCCCAGGTGGCGGGTACTAATGACCTGAAATAGGGACCTACGATGCCATGGATCAGGGCTTTTAACCATGATAACCTTTCATGATACATAGAAATGGTAGCTGCATTACTGAGAGTTGGAACCCATGTGCTCTCGACTTCTAAGCCCCTTGTAGGGATGCGTCGGCTGCTTCAACCTAATCATTATCATGCGAGAGAGTACGCGTGTTAAGTTACTGCACAAGGAATCGGAGTTCGGGGGTTGTTTTCCGGCATCGGAGTTCGGAGGTTGTTTTCCAGGGGCTTAGTAGCCTGTTAGGGTTTTGCTGTGAGGCCTTCGGGCTTTGTCAAGCGAAAAGAATGTTGCGTAGGAGTTACTGTGACGTTGACTTTTGGGATTGGCAGGGGCCTTGGAACCCCTCAGCTTCAACCTGAGCCTCATGGACTTTCCAGTTCCGGATGTTTCTCAAGACTAGGGTTCAAGGTTGGGGCCAGGAGCTGGGTCAGGAGTTCAAATTTTCTAGCCTTCATAGCCTTGGGAGTGTAGCAAAGGCTAAGAAGTAGACTTAGGAGTGCCGCATGCAGATGGTAGGCTCCAAAGTGGCTGTGAAAAAGCAAGGACTTCAGGGAGACAATGAGATGATACTAGGATTGTGGATTGCCTAGTCGGCATCCTCTAGGGACGCTTAGGACATCCGAGGGTTAGGTGGGGTGATGTTGGGAACTCTTCTGAGCCTCACTGGGGATTCTGCACGAGTCGCTCAAGAAACGCTCAAGCCTCAAAACCCCATACTCCGCAACTGAAACCAGCAGCAGCTATCGACGAAACTATTGAACGTACACAAATCCAAACTCCAAACCGTGTGGTTGACAAGAAGACAACTAGTAGAAGACATACACCCTCTGTGCATCTGGACTTAGAAATGCTTACTTCGCTGACAACTCTACACCCCTAGTCCTATATAAACCTAGAATCCCAAAGCGCAAAGCCAGTCAACCAGAAATCGAAAGTTGCAAAACGCCGACAAGGGAGCCCCTACCGGGACTGCAAAAAGATTCCTAGAATGCTACAAAAAGGTCGATTGGCCTGGGATACCTAAGTGCACGGCTGAGATTCTTCCATCCTTCTGAGATCAGATACTTTAACAGCAATATCAAATACATGTCGAAGATATCCGGTAGTCAGGAAATATTGAACTGATATTAGGGATCGGGGCGAGGAGGGATGGCTTACTTGGCCCTGGATTGTGAGGATGTACCCTAGAAACTGTCAGCCAGGGCCGCAACCCCAACCAAATTTAGGGTGTAGGGCCCCAAACCCGTAAACCCTAAACACCAAACCCGCAACCCAAAACTACTCTAAACCTTTTCTTATCCACATGGGCCTGACATCACACCCCGCATCTTGCACAAAGGGTCCAACCCAACGCGGGCACCTGCTAGACTGCTAGACTTTCGGTGGATGCCCCCAGCCTGTAGTCGTGACTATAAGGGACACTCATGATTATATCAGGATCCTCTTATCTTCCTATTATACAACTCTTGCAGGGTGGCGGTGGAGGGCCCACCTAAGCCAGATTACTGTCCTTTCACATAGAGCCACCAACCTTAACCCTAAACCCTAGACGCTAAACCTAAACCCAAACTCCTTGTTCTAAGTGCTCGTTCAGGGAAATCTGTTGCGGCCACAAAACATCCAAGTATCGAGGCAAGAACGATTAGTTGCGTATAACCTGAGGGCTTTAGGAAGGGTTCAGTTCAGGGCTCCGAGAGGTAGCAGTGTGAGATTAAGCTTTGGGGTTTTGGGTAAAAGTTTAGGATTTAGGATCTAGAGTGTGTTGTTTAAGGTTTGGGGGTTTAGTGTTTATGGCTCGGGTGGCACCCTGTGTGGGGACCTCGCTAGACTCCCCTAATGTGGGGCCTCATCATAAAGCCCCTTTGCGTCTTTCTTACTTCAGGGTCTACCGTGCGATGATGAAAAGTTTGGCCTGTTTGTTTTTTGAGGGCCCAGATATGGGGTTACAGGCGTAATTACTATTGCAGGGACTTGTGGAGAGCTCTAGTGCTGCACCATGAAGAGCAACTTGCAGAATGCATATCAACATGAGCCACGATCAACCAACAGCATCACACAAGGAGTGGGTCAGGCTCGCATGCGGTGCTGTGTATCTTTAATCTACCTACCCTTCGTCTAACCCACCCAGGACCGCGATTGAGGGTTTAAAGTTTAAAGCTAACGACAACTCACGGCACATCAAAGCGCAGAATGTAAACTGTGCAACTAGCTGGCACGCACCCAACTCGGTAAAGCAAAACACCTACTTTTCAAAAGCAATACCGCCCAAGGTCCTGTCAGTTGCATATACTCTTAAACCCCAAGTCCTGTAGCAATCCCTGAACCCTAAACCCCTTTACATTGGGTTATTCAGGGGATATATAGGGATAATGGAAAAGAAAATGGAAACTACTATATTATAATAGTATATTCTGGTCTATTAGGGTATATTCTCTGTAGCAATCCTTAGTACACCCTTACCTCCTCAACGCTCCCCCAATGAAATCGTGCATAGGAGGACTAAAAGGCACAAAGACAACTCAAGCTGAACCCCAGGAGCTCTTTATCGTACAACCTTTAAAGCTTGAATCTTAAAGAGGTTGAAACTTAAAGAGGTTACCCTAAACCCCAAACACTAAATCATAAATCCTGAATGCCCAAAGCCTTGACCCCCCAAACTAAAAACCCTAAACTCCCGCGTAAGCCCGAATTGTACCAAAGGGCGCAGAATTCAGCTCAAGACTCAAGGCCTCTGGTACCGCAAGCTCTTGGTCATGGATTGCCTAGCACACAATTTTAGGCTTGGTTGTTGTTGTTGTTGTTGTTGTTGGTTGTTGTTGTTGTTGGTTGTTGTTGGTTGTTGTTGGTTGTTGTTGGTTGTTGTTGGTTGTTGTTGGTTGTTGTTGGTTGTTGGTTGTTGGTTGTTGGTTGTTGGTTGTTGGTTGTTGGTTGTTGGTGGTGGTTGTTGTTGTTGTTGTTGTTGGTTGTTGTTGTTGGTTGTTGTTGTTGGTTGTTGTTGTTGGTTGTTGTTGGTTGTTGTTGGTTGTTGTTGTTGTTGTTGTTGTTGTTGTTGTTGTTGTTGCTGCTGCTGCTGCTGCTGCTGTTGTTGTTGTTGTTGTTGTTGTTGTTGTTGTTGTTGTTGTTGTTGTTGTT
>CAJNIZ010009083.1:0-13833 GCA_905231905.1 Symbiodinium pilosum
GGTGGTGGTGGTATTCGGCGTTGCCATCGCCGTCGCCGTCGCTGTAGAAGCACTGGTGGCAGCAGCAGCAGCAGCAGCAGCAGCAGCAGCAGCAGCAGCAGCAGCCGCGGCAGCAGCAGCCGCGGCGGCGGCAGCAGCAGCAGCAGCAGGAGCAGGTGGCAGCAGGCGGCAGCAGTAGGCAGCAGTAGCACTAGCAGTAGCTGTAGCAGTAGCAGTAGCAGTAGCAGTAGCAGTGCAGCAGCAGTAGTAGTAGTAGTAGTAGTAGTAGGAGGTCGACCACAGTTCCTAATACTGTACTACTTGCAACATTTAAAGCGATATGTGCACAACTCGAGCCTTCGAGCGCTGAAGGCATGGTCCTAGAACTCCAGCTAAGATTGCAACTATCGTTGTCCAACTCCTAGCCGCGCTGTCCTCCACGGACACAGAGGTATGAGCGCTTACATGTTCAGGGGAGTATCCTCCACTTCAAGAACCTTGTTTCTTCCCTGGTGCTAAACACTCAATCTGGTATTCCAAGCAGGGATCCTCTAGCTCATTTGGCCTGCTACCGGCACAAGAAATCACAAGAGGTATCAGGAAGAAGGTACTGCACCCTGCGGATTCAATTAACAAAGTCGAGCTTTGTGTTGAGGGTTGGGTTATTGTGTCGTGGCATGTCTCTCAAAACTGTCCTCTGTAGCACAGGCGCGCAGAGGGCATAACTGCTGTGACTCATAGTGTGATACGCTCCAAATGTTAATCACATTTTTTGTGTGGGGTTTGGTGGCGGCTAACCACCACATTTCACACTGTTCACCTTAAAAGGTTCATGTTGCCAATGCTTACTGCTAGACGGAGGATGAATTCTAATGATGCGTGTAGAGCAAGCTGCGCGTCGTTGAGATGAATTTTCTTGCTATTAGTCAGGGCGTACCTCAAGAACACACACCTGTGCTCTATGGAGGGAAATGACCAAAGACAAATCACAACTCTGCTGACCAAGAATGCGTAGAATCGCCATGCGAGCAATTGTAATCCATGCCTGCCCCCACCTCCCGTCTAAAACGCCCCAATCCCCCATTGCCAATTGCTCTCCATTGTTCTATGGTGCCAGAAGAAGGGGTAATTATATACCTACTGTATACCTTGTATATATCCTGCGGTAAGGGTCCTCCGAATCCCCCTATGTAAAAGGCCGAAGGGGCCGAAGGGCCCATATGAAGGGCCAATGCTTCTGATTCTGAACAGTAGGGTGTGGCTGTGAGTCCTACTCGTACCGGCAGGCAGTCCTTGTCGTGGCTCGCCAAGCAACCCACAAGAAGGCTCAGTGGTGAGGATGTGGATATTTCTCAGTATGAATCCTACATCGTCTTTAAGCCACACCTCCCAGAACATCCTCAGAATCCGTCTGCTTAGCATATTATGTAGGCTCTTGAGGTTCAGGTCAGCGTTTCCTTCGAGCACTCCGTTTTGTAAGGAAAAAGAAAGCAAAGTGTCCTCAATACTCACTACTGCAAAATTCATCAGAGTAGTATCTGATTTGGGGATATTATGTTGCCCAAGATGGACTAAGATTATGTCCTCCTGTTGGGTATCGAATCTTGTATATGTATATATATATAGCATGTAATCTTACTGGGTCCAACTACCAAAAAACACCACTCATCAGTGTGTAGTGATTTGGGGATAGGATAGCGAGCTTCAGGTAAGCGGCTTCATTTGGATACTGCCCCCACTCATTCAAGTTCACAACATCTCTATATAGAGCCCTTAATATGACCCCGAATATAGACTGATGATGTTTGGGGGTTGGACCCAAACTTCCTCCTTTGGAGAGAATGTAGGATTAAACCACTGGAGCTCCGCGATAGTAGAAGTCTAGACGCAGGGCTACCTGACCCGAACCAACATGACAATCGGTGCAGCAGCCCCGGTCTGAAAAGGATTGCGGTCTGTGTAGGGCCGTTTTCCGTTTTCCTTGTGAGCTATAGTCCAAACTCCTTTTACAGTCCTATCATAGGAACCGTATATAGTCCCCTATGTACCCCCGTTAATTGCGGGCCAGGATAGTCGAAGGAATTTTTGGGCACGTTATTTTCATTGTCAGGATGCCCATTTCAATATATTTGCCCGTCCTAACATGCCCTTGGATCTTTGTACGTCTCAGGTCTTAAGACGGAGGAAAATTCCAAAGGTTTGTTCTGAATATGTTGGGTATTGCCCACTCATTAACAGGTGGAAAAGAAGTATACATGTCAATATAGCTATGACCCTTATCATGGAATGGACTGTTAATGGGTGGGGGAGGACCCAATGCATATGATTCCTTGGAGATTTGTTCATGTGTCCTAGGGAGCTTTAGTACTGTCACCCCTGGATTAGTGTGAGGCCTGTATTTAATGGTATCCTGACTGATAGCTTAATGCAAGACCTTATATGATCCTTTGTACATGCTACTTTCCATGCCATTTGCCACGTTTGTTGTCCGTTTGATTCTCCACTACACTGCAAATATTAGGAACCCTAACCCGAAACCCTTTATTCCTACATAGCTCTCACTAAATCTTCCTCTTCATTTATTTTGTTCGTTCTTTCTTTCTTTATTTCTGGCTCTCTCCGTTTCTCTCTCTTTCTCTTTTTATCCTTTTTTTTTATCTTTCTCTCGCTCTGTCTTTCTTGTCTTTCTTTCGTTCTTCTCTTTCTCTCTCTAAATAATGTCTCCTGTAGCCCCCGCAAGGAGACTTCTTGGTAACTCAGCAACGCTAACCCCTCTCAGACGTAAACCCTACCCCCCCAAACCTTTTTAAGCCCTAAACCCTAAAGCCTTTCAAACCCTAAACCCTCTTAAATCCTAAGCCCTAAACCCTTTCAAACCCTTCAGCCTATACCCTTTTAATTCCTAAATCCTAGACCCTTTTAAACCCTAAACCCTAAAGCCTATTGCGGGCTTCTTCCAGGCGATTCGGCTCCACGCGCTTTGCCCGCTGGAGCTGGAGTTGAGCTCAGGAAAGTAGGCTTTGTGTTTGGGTTTATAGTCCCCCTTAAGTAGATAGAATGTGGGGTATATATGGA
This sequence comes from Symbiodinium pilosum, assembly GCA_905231905.1. NCBI lineage: Eukaryota > Dinophyceae > Suessiales > Symbiodiniaceae > Symbiodinium > Symbiodinium pilosum. Next base: position 3,055 of record CAJNIZ010009083.1, read on the forward strand.
TCTTAATATAATATACCCAAAGCCATATTCTATCTACTTAAGGGGGACTATAGATTGTAGGGCTCAGGGTTTAGGATGTAGGGTTCAAGTTCAGGGTTTAGGGTTTTCCGGTTTAACAGGACCGGTTCTTTCTATAGTGTGGTCAAACTGTGGATGTCTTGGTTCCAGTTTGAGTTTTCTGGCTTGCTTCTCGACCTGCACGTTCATGCTGACATCTTGTATCTGGAGCACCAAGCAATTTGTGATTTACACGACTATTCCCATCAGTGCTTTAGTTGGATTAGTACTTTCAGTGCGTTAGAGAGTAGACACTGTGCCAAACTGCTTTCGCTGGCATGAGTCCAGTGGAGGGGTCCTTGGGCAGGACGTCAACCCAGGCGCGTACGTGCAAGCCTGTTGCAAAAAGGGTTTTCCGGTTTGGGTTAAGGGTTTGGACCGGGCACCTGGACAGAAGCCTACTGCAAAGGGTTTAGGATTTAGAGTTTAGGGTTTGGGACTCAGGGTTTAGGATGCAGCATTTCGAGCCTGAGGAGATACAAACCCAAACCAAAGCCGAAGCCAGGGTTTGGGGTTTAGGGTTTAGGGTTTAGGTTTGCAGGTGGGCCTCCTACCCCAACAGGAGCAGTGTCTCAAAATAATGCCTACAGAATCCTTAAAGGGAACTCCAAAACAATCTGCATGCAACCCTCTGGGACTTTCCAGGACAGGAGTGGCCCAATATGGCGCCCAAAACCAGATTTTCATGATTTCTGCAAAGCTCTTCAAATGAACCCTCTGATTTTCGGAAACCCCTGTACCCTCAGGCTCCACCAGGGCCCCTAGTTGCGAAACGCCAAACACCCCCACAAGGCTGGAGCCATGCGCGGGCCGCAAGATACAACCAGGCTGCATGCCTGGCAATGGCGAGTTTAGGGTTTAGGGCTGTCCAAAATATGCTAGGCCTCATTAAGGGCCATATTTCATGGTTTAGGGACCCAAACTCAAGGGTACAAACCCTAAGGGTACAAAGGAAAACTCGCTGGCTAAACTGTAGGAGAATTGGGGGAGCAGGGCTTAGTGTGCTGAAGGCTTGCGATTTTCGAACATCATACGGCTTTCAACATCCCCCAACTCTACTCTAACCCTAAAACATGAACCCTAAGCCCTTACTGTAAACCATTTGCAAGACCTCTCTGGCCACTCGTATGGCTCCTACGCAGCCTTAGACGTGTTGACTAGACTTTGCATCAATTTGTGGAGGGCTTTTGTATCAAAGACTTGGGTTCATCCCAAATGTGGGTACAGCTATATGTAGACTTCTAGGCAGCAGCAGGATGTGTTGTTGGGGGAAGGGATCATGAGCCTGAGCAGCTTGGATTTGACTGTTCTAGACGTTGCGATTTAGGGTTCGAGGCGAGATGATCCGGGTGAGCACATTCCACGGTGCAGGTGAGCGCGGTAGGTTGTGTTCTGTTTGATTTTAATTGTCAGTGTATACAGGTATTCCCAGTGCCTACGAAGTCTGGGTGATGAAGTCTTGAAGACCAAGCCTTGTGTCTCTTCCTCATGAGGCGTCACGGCCTCGACCCTGCATCATGATGCAGGGAGGACATAACTGTCCGTGCGCACTTCTTGCTGCAGAGGGGGCCCTAGGTTCCTTTGCCTGCTGCTGACTGAGCTTTACGTTCCCCCTTTAGAGCCTGAGTTTGGGGTAGATCTCGATCTTAAATCCTAAGGTCTAAGCCATGGTAAAGAACGCCCCCAGTCAAACCACATAGTTCATCTGCCCAAAACTGGCCTCACCCGACCTAATCCCTAAGAAAAGGTGCCAAAGGGGTCAAAAGGGTGTCAAAAGAAAACTCTGCAAGCAAACCATGGGCTAACGCCTTATTAGGGCTTAGGGTTAGGGTAGATGCTGAATGATTGCACCCCAAAATCTCATCCTGGTCCTTTTTGCCCACGGAGCAGGCGAAGAGCCAGACTGGCCCTTGCCGACAGAGGCTAAGGTTCTGGGCACGCGCAGGGTTTGGGGTATATTCGAGTTCCGGATTTGCAGGATGCCGCCTAGAGATTCGTACTCAACTTTTTATGCAGCTTAAGTAGGGGTCAATTCGTGACTAGTGTCCATTTCGGCTTGATTTGGGGCAGAGGCGCGTGAAGTGGGGGTGACATAAAACGCCATGGTAGTTGTTGACCTGCGTAAGCCTACACTTTCCATTTGATTGTCCAGTGTCTTTTTCATCTAAGTTTCCGTGATTGGGTTGTTTAGTTGGCTTGAAATTACAAGAAACCCTGAACCCTAAACGAGACTGGAGGGCGCTGGGTATTGTTGTTCCTGCGCGGACTGGTTGCATGTTACCTTTCAAGGGAAGACCCCGGTCCAGACGTCTTTACGGGACCCTTAACAGCGACATGGGAGTCCCTCTCGTGGTTTAGTGTAGTCCCTCACACGGTCCCATTAGTTTTGCGGGGAAATATTGACTCTAGCAGAGACATGTATGTGGGTATTCTTTCAGGGCGGGGGTGTAGGTGTTGATCCTTGTTATGGCGACTTGCAAGAAGCCCAACATCTGACTTTTGGAAACCGCGCCATACATACTTTTCTTACAGGCAGAGCCAGAGCTTCCAGGCGTGATCAGAATCTCCAACCAAAGTCTCTCATGTATTCTTATAGAGGAGAAGCAATTCCTCGAATGTATTCTTATAGAAAAGTTTGAAGTTTGGGTCCAACACCAAAATGGAATCCCACACAGGTCCCTTTTGAAAGGACAGTAGTCTATGCAGGCCCCCTTTCAGGTTTCATGTCAGCTATTGGGGGCGCAAACCATCATCAAGTAAACCCTATAAAACCTAAACCCAAAACCCAGCTGAGTCCGATGCACGTGCCTAAACGCGAAACCCAAAACTCTACATCATGTAGTCGTTGTCATTGTCTTTTCTATTCCTTTCCTCAATATGGGCTATAGCTCCATCGCTCGAAGCGTGGCTCTGGAAGAAAATCTTCAGACAAAAGCCCACGGATCTAACACTTCCCTCTCTTGAACCCCAGACCTAAGCCGCCGCACAAAAACTAAACTCCAAAACGAAAACCTACGCATTCAACTTCAGAGCTGCGTCGTCGTTGTTGTTGTTTTGGTTGTTGTTGTTGTTGTTGCTGCTGCTGCTGCTGTTGTTGTTGTCGGTGCTGTTCTTCATCTCATTTTTTGTTCTTGTGCTTAGATGCTGACAGCTATTGCCTGTTTTTAGTCTTCTTATGATGTATACACCTTCTTCGCATGACCATTAGTTTTCATCACCATTGTCAGTAAGTTATTTTGTGACTTATTAGTCGCTAGTTGTCACGTACTGGTAACTGCAATTTCCGAATTATGAACCTTACCAGTGAATTCAAAAACATGAATTAACGACACATTGAAAATGTCTAGTGAATTACGAACTATCATCGGTTAATGGTGCTCATGGGACCTTTCATTGTTATTTGCTGGGCGAGTGACATCTTTGTTGGCTACTTGTTGTTTGGTAATGTTGTGTTTTTAGATTGTATTGTTATTGCTGCTAAAACGCTTGTCATTTCCTGATCATAAAGGAGGAATACAGCTATGATAGTAATAACGATAATATGAATGGTAATAACGATAATTTGAATGGAGTGACCGCATTTTTCTGCTCATAATAAATACCATCGCATATGGTGGATCCTGCATGAGTTTTTTGGTCTTCTAATGGCTTCTTGAAGCATCTACAGTCAGGCAAGATTCACAGCCTCACTGAGACTGGGTTGTTGTTAGGGAACTTTAGCTAAACTACCATAGTACGGTTATATCGTAAATAGTTGGGTTTCTTTGCTGTAATAGCTTAATTCATGTGTGTTTGCAGCAACCCAGTAAACTAACATGCAGGTCATCTTGTTCCTCGTTAAAGAACAGTCGTCTCTGTAGGATTGTGGCTTCATGTGGCTTCACTGTTTTTTCGGGGAAGGGTAGCTGACGCGGACAAATACCCAGCCATATGTATAAACTTCTAAACTTTAATACCTAAGCCCTACACACTAAGCCCTAAAGCCCAAACTGAACCCTAAACCCTGTAGCGGAAACCCCCTATATACTTGTCCCATCTCATGGGACCAATGGCAAGCTGGCCAGGCCATCCCGCAGAACACAGCCGAAAGGGTTGCAAGCGAGAAGCCAGACGTGCATCTTGCCTGCAATACCGCTGACCCCCGAAACAAACGAGCTATAATTACAGAGTTCGCCATGTGACCGCAATGACATTACATTGGGCAAAGTTTGAACCCTTTGACTGGAAAACAGTGATGTTCAACACTTTTAAAAAGGAATTATAGGGAACCTTGTACTTAATCACGGGATAGTTCCAGCCTGCATTGGGGGTTAGAATTACTCACATCTGTCCTTGTATTTTTTTGTCCTGTTACGAAGCACTCGCCACACCCCCAACACGAAATGCTCCCGCTTCTAGTTTCACAGACACTCATGTACGGTAAGCAATGTTAGGCCGGTGCGCGTGGTTGACATGGGGCAAAGGAGATCGAGCCCTTGAGTACCCGAAAATTGGTCATGGGTTGTTATGAGTGCATAGCACGTACGTCAAGGATACTTTTCTTGGTCGCCCCTGCAGCCCCAAATTTACTGCGTTCATTGAACCGAGCTCCTGAACTTAAAGCTCTCGACCCTACGACGTGTGGTTTAGTACGATTGTGGAGTTCTGTGCCCAGCCGAGGGTCCTCTTGTTCTGAGGCGTGGATAGAGGCCATGGCTGACAGAACTTCAACCCCAAACCTTACACCCTAAACCCTAAACAGCACTTCCTCACTTTGCAACCCTTTGGGACATTCGGCATTTTGGGTGCATGGGTCCGGATTTGCAGTCAGGAGGCCTTAACTGGAAGACCGGACGCACCATTCGACCCAAGCTCCCTGAAAACCCCAATGAGGGTTGGTGAAGGTTTTTCTGATGTTCTTCTTTTGTGGGGATTCGGGGAATGCCCGTAGCCAACAGGCGGTGCTAATATAGACCCCAATTTATTGAAACCCAGAAAACGACCCCCCAATCTTCCATATGGGGACTGCAAACCCAAAACCGCGTCGTATCTTGCCAGATGCTCCGCCATAGAGTTTATGTACATACCCTGGGTCCTAAGCCCAACCCCCAAAATCCTAAACTCCCTAAACCCAAAACTGTAAACCCTGAGCCCTAGACCTTACTTAAACCCGAAGCCTTAGGGCCTGAATCCTAAGCCCTAAACTTAAACCTGAAGGCCTAAAGCCTGAATCCTAAGCCCTAAACCTTTCACCCTAAGCCCTAGGCCATAAATTCGAAGCCCTAAACCCAAAGCCCTAAACCAATCCTAAGCCCTAAAACCAATCCTAAGCCCTAAGCCCTAAATCCATAGCCCTAAATCCTGAACCCTAAGCCCTAAATCCTGCACCCAAAGCCCTACCTCCTAAGCCCTAAACCCTAAGCCCAAGGCCACCTGAGCTCTGAGGTCATGGCCTGTGCAGCTCGAAACAGTCCATGAGGAAAGGGAGAGGCCTGGGCCAGATAATAGTTCCGCTTCGGCTGAGCACGTGAGAGAGAGAGAGGGGTTTAGGGGTTTAGAGTTTAGGGTTTGGGGGTTCAGTGGTTCAGGAATTTAGGGTGGGGGCTTAGGATTTAGGGTAGGGTTTAGGGTTTGGGATTTTGGGGTTCAGGGGTTCAGGAATTTAAGGTAGGGTTTAGGGGCTTAGGATATACATAGGGTAGGGTTTAGGGGCTAAGGATTTAGGGTAGGATTTAGGGTTTGGGGACTTCGGATTTTGGGGTTCAGGGATTTAGGGTTTAGGGGCTTCTGGAAATATTTAGGGCTCCTGTAGGTCTACAAGGCAAGATATAAGGCAAACATAGCTTCCGCAGTGGGTATTTGGGGTCAGGATTTTGGATCAACCACAAGTTTGGTGCTTCGGGCTGTTTGTTTTTTTTTTTGTGTCGAGGTCTTAAAAACCCTAAACCGGGACAGGTTTCAGAATGATGTTTATGTTTTGCCACCTTTAATTCCTACATAATCTTTATAAAGCGATAGAAATTATATGGGGTCCCCAAACCTACCCTGATAAACCCTAAGCTCCCAAACCTTGAACCTAAACCTGCGTGAAGCTCCAGTGAACAGCTGAGAAGGTTGAAGGGCAGACGGAAGACCTGGAACTTAGGGGTTGGGGCTTCGGGATTTAGGGTTGAAGGTTAAGTGTTTCCCAGCAGAGGCGCTGCAGGCCGGATGCAAAGGGTTTAGGATTGAGGTTTTGGGCTCAGAGCCTTGGGTTAAGAGATGCAGGTTACAGCAAGCCTTCCGCAGAGCAGTTTAGGAACTAGGGATTACACTCCCCCAAACTAACATGGAAACCCATATAGTCCCCTTTTAGAAGGACTGTAGTCTTTATAGGGCCTTTTTTGGGTTTCCATGTTAGTTTCCGGGAGTGTAGAGGTTCAGGCTTCAGAGCTCCAGTCAACTTGGATAGTCAGTAGTCAACGTGGCTCTGTGAGTATACGTATAACCTCCCATGACTAACCCACTTACTAGGACCTCCTGGCTGTCCAAGTATGGTTCAGGGACTATGAATTTTGGGCTTGGGACCCTTCCGGACTGAGGCAGGCAACCTTGCCAATTACGGTGGCTTAGGTATCTTAACCATTCCTCCCCTACCTAAACCCTAAGTCCTAAGCCCAAGCTCACCTCCTAGTGATGAACGGTCCCGAAATATGGATACCATTCTGGAACCATGCCTATCATAGCAAGACTGCGAGCTGATCCGGGGTATCGATACTTTATTGGGGTTATAATGGGATAATGGAAAATAAACAGGAAACTACTATTTAGGGTTTAGGGTTTAGGGTCACATTAGTTTCCAGTCCTAAACAACATCCATATACTCGGATCATTGTGGGGGTGAGGTGCGCAGTCACCGAGAAGGTGATTAAGTGCGTCAAGTTGATTTGTTGCATTGACTGTATCCTTGGAGTGGTGCTACTAAACATGGAGCCACATATCATGATAATTTTAGGGTTACATTGGGGTTATAGTGGGATAGTGGAAAATAAAAGGAAACTACTATTTGGGGTTTCGGGTTTAGGGTCACATTAGTTTCCAGTTCCGGTCAAAGGAGAAGTTTGCTGAAGTTGAACAACCGTGGTCAAAACCTGCGCTTTACTCCTAGACCCCAGGACATTGAAAATATGAGCCGTACAATCATTCCTAAAATTTCCTCACAGCATGCCCCTGCAAATTTGCTTTTACCCACCCCTGACCCCTAAACCCTAAATCTCCCTCCCAGAAATACTTCCGTTGGCATCAGGCATCAGGCCTGTCAGTGCATTGCCAAGGCGGCTGTGCGGTACTGTTCAAGGTTCATAATCCCCCCTAAGAGTAGATCTGATACGGAGTTCCCAAAAGCATAATGAGATGCCCATCTCTCCCATATTCTGGGGTCTGGGGCTTTGTGTTGAGGCTTCGGGGCTTGGGATTTAAGATGTAAGCAAAGTTGCAACATTTAGCCACGCATATTCTTGGTGCACATCGGGTTCCTTGTGCTAATCGGATGTGGGCCTAGTTTGCTGACAGTTCGCATTGGGGTCTGTTAGGCCATGTAAGGTTTGCAGGGATTCTTCGCCAGGGTACCAGGGGGGATTTTTGCTTAGGAGCCCTGACCCGGGTGATGTTTTATTTTGGGAAGGCCTGCGATTCCCAAGCACTCTTCGTGATGGCGCGTTGAGGATGGGGCTGTGCTAGAATTGTGTTAGATCTGTATTCTTTAAGTGGACGCCCCCCACCCAGCAACAGGGACCTTAAGGGATAACGGTAATTGTATCAGGGTGGGGGTTCCTGTTACCGTATTCTGGTTTTCCTAGGGCGAAGGCAGAAGGAATAGTTCAAGACCTCAAGTTGTTCATTTGTGGCAAAGCCAGGTACCCCAGTAGTAGTATATACCCTTTACCCCTTCTTTATCTTTGGGTTTCCTTATGAAAGCTGAACCTTAAATCATCAGGAAAACGGTCAACTTGTTATGGGGTTACTGGGGAACCTAGAAAGGACTTATGGCTTTCTCGGGGAGGGCCCAAGTTTCAGCTGCATGCTGCGGTTACGGCGGTTACGCGTTAGCTGGTAGTGCTAGATTCCCCTCACCAAAAATGAGCATGTTCTCGGCAACGTAGTCTAAACTCCTAGTATACCAACTAAATTGCCCTAAAGTAGTCCCCTATATAACCCCTTACATAACCCCTTTCAGGTTTGTCTTCAACTTTAACCTTGAGGGTCAAGGATGGCTCACTTACTGAATTTCCCTGGCCTGGTCTGGTATACGTGGGGTTATATTGGGGGTTATATTTCACCACAATGGGTTTTGTAGGGTTCAGGGTTTAGGGTTTATCAGTGAGTACTTCTCACAAGCGCTCCACACAACAAAAAGTAAAGTCTTTGGTAGCAAAACTCCTTGCTACCCTTCAGCCTGCATGTAGGCCTTGGCGGCACAGTTCGGATGCACATCTCTCAGCTGGCCTGTGGCGCATATTCCTGAATGGATCAATCATGCTCTACGTCGTTAAGGGTGCGTGTGTTGTTGAGAGACTGTCTTCCCTAGGAGCCCTTCACTAGACATTCACACGACTACTGCCGAACCTTTTTTTTCTGCCACCGCCGCCACCACCACCGCCACCACCACCGCCGCTGTCACCATGACTACAACACGCCACTTCCACAACGTATGTTACTTCTTTTGCTTCTATCACTTCTGTTATTTCTACTACTGCAACTACGCCCTCTTCTTATGATCAGCATAGCTGAGGTGTTATTCACTGTGATATTTATGTTAAAGACTCAGTATTTCAAACGTGCGTTGGCAGGTGTGAGACTACCCGTCTCACTAGGGTTGGACATTGCCCCCGACTCGAGAACCAAATCGAAAAGAAAACGGCAAATGGGGAGAATTAATGGCAGCTGGGGTTTTACGGGGTTCATGGAGGTGCACCCAGCATGTGTTCAAGACCGAAGCAGCAAGGTAAACCTTGCAAGTGAAAGGAGTACAAGTAGGATGACCATGCTTCTGGCCCTGTTGGACAGGTCGAATCCAACTCTTGTAGCAACTTATGCGCAGACCTCCACATGCTAGAATGGTCAATTGCCGCCTTTCCAGAAGCCAGCTTCATCTATCGCATTGCTTGCTTTTCCCTCAAGCCGTGAACCGCAAAGTAACGTGGGGGCTGTCACTCACAACTTTTTGTCGTGTGGGAACGCTACGTTATCGTACCTTTCACATCGTTTTGTTTTTGAAGCGCTTGCTCGTATACTTCAACTTCCCATGAACCTCCAAACAACAAAATTTCACCAATTGAGCCTGACACGGCCGGGCCAACAAGACCCCCCGAGCCACAATCAAAGAATTTGAAAGTTATGTTACCCTAAACTCTAAAATTGTAGCTCTGGTAGGATTGAGGGTTTGGGCCCTAGACTCTGAAACCATAAACCGCAAGGGTTAACGGGAGTTTAGGGATTACGGGTCTGCAAGTCTCGGGTTTTCAGGCTTAGGGCTTGGGAAGTCATGGGCCATTTTCAAAGTTATGCTCTGGGTTTTAGGGTGAGCAATGCAGCGCAGAACTCATTCTGCGGGGTGAGACATTCCCCCCACATGGGGTGGTTCACGTTTTCCGGTGGTTTCCGATTTAACGCGTCGTAAAACCTCTGCTGTCCTAATTCTATATGCTCGGATGCCATAAACCCTGCAAAACTCCTTGACGTTCTCCTGCCAAAGCTCTCAAAAACAATCCGTATGGGACCTCCTACATTCTTCTAATAGTCGCTACACCTCCCAAAGGGTAGTGCCTTTTTTCAAACGGACCTGTATCGTCCTGGAAACTTCCACCAAGCCAACAAAGTCCTCAGAATCCCCTACATGACCCCATACAGTCCTTGTAAATCCCAATATGGTCGCTATACCTTATGCATCCGGGTCTTTATGCCCCTAAACCCCAACCCCTAAATCCACCAAATACCCCAAGCCCACAACCCGAAACCCAAGCCCCAAGCCTTAAGCCCCAGATCCTAATCCCAAAGCCGGCCACCCCGGATGCCCCTAAACCTCAATCCTATGCCGCGAACCTTAATCCCCAAGCCCCAAAGCCCCGACCTAAATACGTCCAAAGGCAGCCCTTCTGAAAGCCTCAAATCATGCAGTAGTTTCCATGTTCTTGTCATACATCCTTATATAACCCGTTTATGGCCCGATACAACCCTCTATCTCCTGTACCACTTACGGAATCCGAACTCCTGAATCCTAATCCTCACCCTCAAATCCCCCATCCCAAGCCCTAAATAACCTTAAATCCCAAACCCCAAACCCTAAACCCTACACATATTCTAGACAAAACCCTTAAAGCCCGAACTCTAAACCCTATAGGGTTGTATAAATCTTAAACCCTAAACCCTAAACCGTAAACCCTAAACCCAAACCCAAACCCTACACATTCTAAAGCCCCCCCTTTAAAAGGAGAATCCAGTACCCAGGCGAGGCTCAGCCAGAGAGGCTCGAAGACCTCCTTGCTGGCAAGGCAAGTCTTGGGCTTACTGGAGGGTTTGAGGGTTTAGGGTTCAGGGTGGAGGGTTTAGGGTTGAGGGTTTAGGGTTGAGGGTTTAGGGTGGAGGTTTAGGGTTGAGGGTTTAGGGTTGAGGGTTTAGGGTGGAGGGTTTAGGGTGGAGGGTTTAGGGTGGAGGGTTTAGGGTTGAGGGTTTAGGGTTTGGGGTTTACGATTAGCTAGAGCTGGA
>CAJNIZ010009086.1:784-13121 GCA_905231905.1 Symbiodinium pilosum
AAAAATCAGGGTTCGGCTGCAGCAACGTAGATATGGAATAAGTAGCATCATGCACGTCAAATTGGGGATCGAGCGTTTTTGTGAGGTCGAGCGTTTTTTTGCAAGTCGAGCGTTTCTTCTTCAAAACGGGCGAACAACCAATTATCAGATTGATCACCATTCAAACGAGCAAAAATCACCCTCGAGCAGGAATTTGTTATACAAAGGGTTCTCCAGGAACATGGCCGATCCTCGGCGAGAGTCTCTTTACTTCCCATCCTCACCTCGCTCATGGCCTTTTACATGTCCCACCACATTTGCTAAGCCGCGTTTTACGGTGGATTGCAGAATTTTTGGGTTGTTTGGGAACGCTACACAATACCATTTTCGATATGGGTACATTATGGCTCGACAGGGATCCGAATTATGACCACCACCTCTGCACCTTCTAGCGCAGCCATGATGACCCTTAACCCTAAACCCTCAAAGCCGAAGCTTGCTTCCCGACAAACAGAGATACAACCAAAACTTTCGAGCTCTGAGAGCCAGGCACCTCACCATAAACCCGCAGAAAGTGCTTAGGGTTAAGGGTTTAGGGTTTACATGATCATGTCTCGCCTAAGGCTGGCCATGTTCCTTGTTCAGAACCTCACATGCCATGATATCTGAGAACCCGAAAGTGCAATCTGCAGCCCAAAACGTCTCGCTTTGAGTTTCTGAATAACACACGACTATGCACAATTACAGTATGCGCCCTCCCCAAACTAGAGCGTAACCCTTAGGCAGCCTCATTTCAACAGGACATAACAGGACAGTAGTCTGAGTACAATCGTTTTTTGAGGTTCCATGTTAGTTGGAAAGGGTGTATCCCCTAAATCCTACAAAGCCTACTACCTAAACCCAAATCCTTGAACTAAAGCCTGGGCCCTAAAACCTCTTCCCCAAATCCTAAACCCGACAAAACTATCTGAGAGGTGTCGGCCCTTGGCCGCGGCAACGCCTGGCCAACAGCGTTGAGCGCCCTACGAAGCTGCTCCAGGCTGCTTCCCATGCCTCAGAGCTACGCGTTTTGGGATCCTGGATTGGTTTGGGGTCAAGGAAAAACATGTTTTCCTTACTGGTCTTTAGGATTGTTCCCCAACCAATTAGGGTTTAGGGCTTGTGTTTAGGTTTTGGGATTTAGGGTAGTTCCCAGAATTAGGGTCTAACTTGCTATCCCTGAATATTAGGTGAGGTAGTATAATCTATACCCCAAAGGGGCCCTTAGGTTTGGAGAACAACCCACATGGTTTGGGGTTCAGGGTTGGTTTCGGGTCAAGGGTTTGGGGTTGGGGTTCAGAGTTTTGGGATTTAGGGTTGGGGATTTGGGGTTTAGGTTGAGGGTTCATTCTGCTTCTCATGCCCACCTCTCCCAGCGTTGTTCTTCCCAGTTAAAATTTGCAAGCTAAATTAGTTTCCAAAAATACGGGCAACAGGGGGACCCCAATGTAGACTGCAATGTATTACAATCCTTATTATGGGGACCTCAAAAAGGCATCCCTGACTTTGGGGAACCCCCTTATATTAGTTGGTGTTGTGTGGGAGTTCCTTGGACAGTTCTTTAATTGTTCATATTGCTAGTGCTATGTAAGTTCGTTCTGGCCCCACCTACAGAAACAAAGTACTCAGGTTATGAGGAGTCAGGGACGGTTAGGGATGGGTCTTATATCTATCACAGAGGGGCCTTCATCTAAAGGTCCTTTGGGGAAATCGGGGATCCAGTGGGTCTATAAGGACAAATACAGGGAAGACACCTATTTCAAATTTGCCAGCTGAGGAATAATCTGAACCCCTCAAAAGGGGATTATATAGGGGATTAGAGCAGGGTCCATTGGGTGGAATACCATAGCGCAGTTGAGGTACAGCTAGCAGATCAAGACATAGCCATTTGTGTTTCCCCAACAGGGTCCCCTTTGTAAGTTGACCCCTGTGATCATCAACTTGACGCAGGCGCCCAGCTGTGAGATCTCCCAGCATCCCATTAGATTTTGTTTGAAGGTAGACGCCCCTTCGTCAACTCCCCGTTCAAACGACCTGCAATGCCTGAACCCTCAGCCCCGCTATGACCCCTAAATCTTAACAAGGTGTAGTATATAGTATATCTGCATCCCAAGCCCCTAAAAGGGTTGAGTTAAAAGGCCAGAATCACGAGCCTCACTTCCATGGCCAAGAGAAAGCCATAGCCCTACACACATACGCATAGTGTTGACATCGCCCGGTTTCTTGTGAAAGCTTGTAGGGCTTAGGACTCAGGGTTCAGGATGTTGAGCTTGGAGTTGTTCAATGCAGTTCACAAACCCCTGCAGACATGATCTAAGCCTTTTGGAGCCCTCAACTGCTGTGCCTGTAATCTTGCAAACTCCTGGCATATTCCTGCATATGGGAGTTGTTTCTAAAAATCCTTCTAAGGAGGCGGCAACTGGAATGCTGGAATGAAACTTCCTTACAAGGCGATCCTAACCAGAAGGAACCTACCTCATGGCAAGTTTCGGAACAGGTTTTCTGAACAACTACCACATGGGCTACTGTCAATATTAGGGATGCCAAGAGACCAGTGGGGGACGACATGGGGATCCTGTGGCAGTTTAGTATAGTCCCTAATATATTGCCGAACCAGGACCCATGTCCAGTGCAGCTCACATGAAGGTGTGGCGTGCCCTGTACACTTGCACCCCCAGGTAGGACACTCAGTATCCGATGGACTTGATCCCGGGTCTAGAAAATCCAGGTATACGTTTGTCTTTGCTGCCTCAAAGAACCCCAAACAACAAAACTCTAACCCTTGACCGTGTAAACCTTAAACATAAATGCTCCAATCGGAAATCCTATGCTTGCGACATCCTTACTTGTAAGAGCGCACCCGAATTCTTACATCTAAAGCTCTAAAACCTTTGACCCCAATCCAAAACCCTAACCGCTGCCACAAAAATCCTTTTTCCAAGCCCATGCACCGGCCAGCCCCGATCCGGTGACGTGGACAGCAGTGCTCACATCCCTCGCAGCTGCTGGTGAGTGGGCCCTGGCTCTTGCGCGGCACTTGGGAAGTGAGCAGTTGTAATAATCCGTAGCTATATAATAAGTAGTATATAGTATATACTTATGGCCCAAATGCAACTGCTGTGCGAGTCCAAGTGCATACTATATGGCTACACGAGCTATAGTCTAAACTCCTTGTATCCTTTATAATACTCCAGTATATAATTCCCTACATAACCCCTTTGAGGAGTTTAGACTATAACTTACATGAGCCCTATGAATAAGATAGGTAGGGAAAAGCGCCTCAAGAACGTTTATTATCTTGAGGCCCCTGACCCCAAATCCTAAACCCCTACGTGTATGGTGTATGGGGGGTTATGAAAGGACTGTTCCTGTCCCTCTTTGGGGGACAAAGAAGGGTTGTTCTGCGAGACTACCAGGAATCACAAATAGTTGCGACATATACTTGACGTGTAAATTCCCGGCAGAAGAAGTGGCTGCGTGTGCTTGCGAACATACTGGGGGCAGAGTCCGCTTGCGCAAAGAGACCACGCTTGTCTGGCAACCGTGGCAATCATCTCATTCTCAATGTACATGCGCGCCTGGAAGGGCGCAACGCGCTTAATAAGGTTTCCCAGCCCCAGTACGTTACATGGAGGGACGGGGGACTTAGTAAGTCGGTTAATAACCGCAATAAACCATCCCCCAATCATCCCTGTTATGACCCTCCAAGTAGAGGGTTTCCAGGAAGCCATTCAGGACGCGAGGATCTGTCAAAATCGGGGTACCCTCAGAGACTGTAGGGGTCTATGAGGATGGTAACCATGAGGTTGGAGGATTATCCGGGCACCTGTTTGCGAAGTTCCCATGTTGCCGTACTCCCCTCCCTCCAGGCCCCGACCAACCCCCTAATCATGCATGTATTTCGGTGTATGTGGAATATAGAGTACTAATGGCAAGAGATTGCTTATTCCCGGAACCCTAAAGCCTAAACCCTTAACCGGTCTGCCAAGGCGCTGGTGGAAGAATCACCTTGCCTCAGTGAAGATCGCCTCTGCTGGATCGCAAACGCCTCAGCAAAAGGCTTCACCCTAGGGATCCAAATAGCCCAATGTAGGTAATATTTACAGACTTCGGGCCCAGTGTAGGTATTATTTGCATACATGGATCCCTAGGGTCAGGAATGGGAATTTAAAAGCGTGAAGGGTTTCTTTTCGGGGGTATGTACCTACATGGCAGTTTCCCCACATCGGGGGATCCCGAATGCTATAATCCTTACTATGGGAACCCCCAAAAGGGCACCGCTAATTTTTTGCAAACCCTACTGTAAGCCAAAACCCTTGAACCCTTACATGACCTCTAAACGCCCTTCAAAAGGTGCTCCTAGTTTGAGGAAACCCGCGCATCAAAGAAGGATACCAGTGTCATAAACGGGTTCGCCCCTTTCGTGAACATGCCACCAAAAACAACCCCCTTTGCATGTGGCCCTTGTGCAAGTCATTCTATACACAACGTTATATACATATCTCTCACACACATATACATATATGTGTGTCTCTGTGTCTGTTTATCTATATACCTTAGATCCAAGATTCCCTTTTTTCCGATTGCTCACTCCGGCTGCTGGGTCATGCCTGGTGAGTAGCAGCAGGGATTGGGCCTAATCTTACCCTAATTCCCCATGACTGGGTTGGAATTTGAAGTAAGTTACCATAATACAGGTATACAGTAAATAACTGGGTGTTCTTATCACTGTAGCTTAACTTAAGTTGCTAGCAGCAAGCCAGATGAACCTGTGGGGAGAATGCTGCATGATCTTGAGTACAAAGCACATTCTTGGATGATCTGTTGATTTGGTACGTGCCCTTATCCCCAATTGCCACTATTCCTGGCAATGACGCCTTGTTGCTACTCATGGGTTCAATTAGTACCCCCCCTCTATACTACCCCTCCTAGGTTCCCTCTTAATTAACCTTAATTAAGCCTAATTATCCCTAAATAACCCTAATTAAGGGGGGAACCTAGGGGGGGTAGTACAGAGGGGGGTACTAGTTGAACCCATGAGCTACGCAGACTTCCCGAGTCAAGAGGAGCCTGCAATGCAAGTGGACCCTTGGCCCTACAGAACCCTGTTTAACTCTCAGCTATACCGCTTTTTGGCCTCTAACTTGTTACCCTGAACCCTCATCCTAAAGCCCTAATCCCTAAACCCTAAGCCCAAGTCCTAAAACCCAAACCTCAACCCTGTTTTTCCTCTGAACTATTGAGGCCGCATACCGATCCTCCCATCTGAAACCCTAAACGCTTAGCCGTACATAGTAGTTTTCAAGGTATTACCATCATCCTATAACCCCAATGTCGAATAGTAGCTTCCATGTTCTTTTGCATTATCCCAATATAACCCCAGTATAACCGCTATACCTTAAATCCCTATATTCCCCCAGTATCCATTTCATTTTCCATGTTCTTTTCCATTTGTTTCTCCATGAGAGGCGGAGAATACATACCCAAAGGGGGTATTGCCCTATCATAATATAACCCATCTGAAACCCTAAACCCTAAACCCTTGCGCTCAGGCCTGCCTTCTTTCTTGCGCACGAGCGCGGCAAGAAGAGGCGACCTGGACTTTGCTGCGCAGGCCACCATGGAAGAGTAAACCCTCACACGAGCTATAGTCTAAACTCCTTAAAGGGGGTTTATTGGGGGGAGTAGAAAGGGGACTCTGAGAGGGCTTATTAAGGGGGATACTAGGAGTTTAGACTATAGCTTACACGGTTTAGAGGGTTTGGGGCTTTAGGGTTCATAGCTTAGCTGTTTGTGTCTGGGAGTAAACCCTGAGGCCAACATTGTTTAGGTTTCATGGCTTAGGTGTTTGGGTCTAGGAGTGAACCTCATTGCAGGTTTAGGGTTTTGGGTTTAGGGTTTTGGGTTTAGGGTCTAGGGTTAGTCTTGAATCCCCTGAAGCTCTTTAAGGTCCTCAAGTCTTTGATCCCCTGAGGCTCTGGAGCCATGGAAAGCTTTCCCACCCTAAGGATCCAAATGAGCTGTAGTCTAAACTCCTTCAAGGGGGTTTATTTAGGGGAGTATTGTAGGGCTTTTTTAAGGGGGATACTAGGAGTTTAAACTATAGCTCAAATAGCGTTTCTCATGATGACCAGATCCTTGAGGATCCAAAAATCCCAATGTAGGTAACATTTGCAGACCTTAGGGCCCCATGTAGGTATTATCTGTACCTGGATCCCAAGAACCCTTCAACCCTAAACCCTTAGAAGCAAATATTTGTATACTTGGATCCCTAGAAACTACTCTTCTAGCAGTTGCACCAGTGACAAGTTTCGCCTGGACTCGAAACAGCCCCCATGATCTCACCCTCACGCCCGCGACAAGTATTACCTCCAATCTAGTACAACTGTACATTTCGGTGGGAATAATGCTGTTTAGCATCAAAGTGGATTTTCCCCTTCAAACCCCTGGATCACGAGCATTTCCTATGTTCTTTTTAAATGGTAGTTTCCCCAAATGGGGGGCCCCAATACAGAAACCAAAATACGGTAATCCTTGTCATTGGGGCCCCGCAAACCCAATCCCTAAGCCCCAAACTCTCTGTATCCCTATATACCCCTAGTTTTGGGAACCCCCAAAATGATTCACATGAGGAGAAGAGGGGGACTTGTTGTTGGGGGAGGGCATGAGCCATCTTAGGCTGCTAACTGTACTTCAACTGAAACAGGAGCCTTAATGATTGCAAATATCAGGGTATAGATAGAGTTTAGGGTTCAGATCCCTTGCCTCATTATGATACAGAGCTTGTCAAAAAAGGACTTGACGTGTAAGGCCAAGACCTTAACCTTCTTCCCCGAAGGTATCAGGAACCCGAAATCCTCAACCTCAAAATTTAAACACTACACTACACCTCTTGCAAAATAATAGCTTTCATGGCTGTCATTTGGGGTTTAGGATGGTTTCGGGCTATTATTCCACATACTTTGGGGGTTGAGGTAGTACATAACATATTTATGTTCTGCGCAAACACTGCAGGGTACTTTTGTGGATACATTGGCATTAAGCAAGAGTTCCTACAGGATTTGGGCCCCACACCAGCAACAGGCTGACTTCCTATGCGTTGAGATTTTCTCATTGCGAGCAAGACTTGGATATCCTCTCCCTCTCAATCCACATATCCATATCAATACATAAATATATATATATAGTTATCATATATATATATATACGTATATGCGATCAACCTGGAGAAGTGAGACCCCAGGAATTGTGGGGTCATATTGGGGTTATATTGGGGTTATATTGTGATAATCGGAAATAAAATGGAAACTACAGGAATTAAGATAGGTTTTGTATGTTTTTTGGGTGCTATATTGGCATGATATTCGGATAATGGAAAATAGAATGGAAACTACTATTTAGGGCTTAGGGCTTAGGGGAAACGTGAGACCCCAAACCTTTCAAAACGTAGGCCCTGTCCCCGTACAACCCATCGCAGACCCAGAATCTGGTCCTGAACCTAAAACCTTATCGAAAGGAACTCAATAGCCCAATGTACGTATGTTTTTTGGATTTTGGGTCCAACGTAGGTACTACTTGCATACTTGGATGCTTAGGGTTAAACCGCAAGTCCAACCCCCAGTGCGAGCGGTTTGGCGTCTCGTGCCGTGAGCCCTGCGACGCGGGAGCTTGAGGATTTACTGCTGGCGCTCGAGGCTTCGACCCATGGTTAGGGTTCAGGGTTCAAGGATGTTCAGCGCTTAGGGTTTTGAATTTCAGGTTCAGGGTTGAGGGGAAAGACGTGGGGTACGGATCTAGGGCTTCGAAGCCAAACCCCTTTATATACATTGACTCGCCCCAGGACTAGACTGCACTGCTACTTTGATGGGTGTACAGGACCCGGTTACTAGCGTTTCCGTATGGCTTTAATCCGTTTTGCATCCTTAGCAGGAACCCTGCAACACCTTCAACCCCAAACCTCACCCGTGACCCTGAAACCGAAGACCCAGAACTTAACCTCCAGCCTAAATACCCCCAAATCTCGAACCCTTGAGCCTTTGAACCTAAAGACGTCTTCAATGCCTTTCACGCCCTTAAACTCCACAAACCCAAGTCCAACAGCTCCAGCCGCAAGCTCCAAACCCTAAATGGTAGTTTCGAATTAGGGATAGTTTTTAGGGCCCTATAATGAGGCTTATAGTATTTGAGGGTCTATATTGGGGTTCCCCTTGTTTTGGGAAACTCCAGAAACAGTGCCAGCTTCGGTTTCATTCTCCAGCCGAATGTCCACGTGATTCGTCCTTATTTCCAATCCTGTTCCCCTGAAACCTTTAAAGCTCAGCACGGAGACTGGGCATGGAGAAATGGATCCCAGTAAGGGTAACAGCACAACACCCGATCAAAGGGTGGTTTGCACAGTACTACCCGCCGCAAGAGACATGATAAGAGAATCTGGAACTGGAATTAGGTAAAGCAACCCCCAAGTTATGACAGGGTACTATCCTGTGGTCCCTTACTATTCCAGGTAACAAGAGCGTTTTGTAATGTACCTACCTCGAACCCTTGGCCTTAACCCTTAACCCTAGGCAGACTGGGTAGTGGCCTTGGAGCTACTTGCGGCCGCGGGGTCCAGCGGTAGCCAGGCAGAGCCACAGGGATCGGGGTTTTCATTTTGAGGTGCCTTACCTCGGGGGTCATAGGAACTTATTAGGTAGGTTAGCGTTTAGGGATTTAGGGCTTAGGGTGTAGGGTCCGGGGACGTTGGCAAGTAGATTAATCACCCCTGTTTACTCCCATCATTAACCTACCCACTGAGTCCCCATGACCCTCCAGGTAAGTGCCCTTCAAGGGGCTCTTAAAAGGATATAAAAGGGTTTAGTGTTTGGCATCGTTTTTAGCGTTTAACGTCTTGTCGAGTTTCCGGTTGGCTTTCTGATGTCGTCTATGGTCGTTGTATGACTTAGGGCGCCTCTTTTTGTGAAATGTGTTATTCTCCGTCACATTGAGGAAGATCTTCATTCTTCTGGTTGGTTGTCAGTTGCAGATGTTGAGCCCAGTACACCTTGAGAAGACCATACACCCAGCCACTGTGTGTAGGGCGTAGAGCTTATACAGCAGAGATTAGCCCTACAATCCGCGCTCCTGGTTCAAGGGTTTCAGGGTTGTGCCGCTCAGAAAGTACTGTTGGGTTGAGGGATCCTGTCAAACAGCTCGCAGGGGGAAACTCGGGCAATATGAGCGAGGGTATGCTTGGGCAATCTTGAGGAAACATTCCTAGACCCTGATTGTACCAGTCTGATGCAACATCTTTGGACAAAGAACTTGCTACATGCATGTGGTGCTTTGGACGAAGTTATTTGGTGGATGTGGCTGCCCAGATCTTTCGGCAACGCGCTGGCTGAGAAGTTCTATGAGAAGGGCCTAATTAGTACTATCACTGTTATCACGAACTATTACGTACACTTATTATTCGTGTAATTACCACTATGCTGCATCATCTCCGAAGTCGACACCTGGCGGCTTCCAACGCAGCCGCACGTTGGGGTGCACAAGCGCCAGTGAGGTATCCTTCTTGAATTGGTACTGAAGCACCACTCAACTCCTGACTGGTGTGGCTTGCGGAATTTGTGACTGACATGGTGCCGGCTTGTCAGTGATGATCTGGAGCGCCTTACCGCAAACCCAAGCCACATAAGATTCGAGTTAAGCTTTGGAGCACGAAGCTGCGTTCCCAATAGCATTCGACGAATATGCAAACCTTGTTTTTTCTCCAGACCTTGTCTTAAGCCCCCATGCACAGAACCATTATCTCAGTGGGGTTTCCCATCCCTAATCTTTAGATCTTCGCAGCATCCTTTGAAGGGGTCCCCTACGCTCTTTATGGAATGGTTTTTTCTTATAGGAACTAGAGTCTAAACTCCTTAAGGGGGGGCTATATAGGAGATTATTTTGGGGACTTCTATATTGGGGGAATACTTTTGGGGTTGTTAAGGGAAATGCTAGGGGCTTAGATTATGGCTCATATACCTACAGATGGATCTTGATGTCTTCTTGGGTTTAGGGTTTAGGGTTTGTTCGGCAGCAACAGGCGCTGCCCAGACTTGACTGCAGCGCCTCCATTGCCCCAAACCCTAAACTCTCTGAGCCTCAAATTCTGTACCCTAAGCCCTAAACCCTATAGACCCTAAACCCTGAAACCCGAAACCCTAACCCCTGAGATCCTAAAACCCTAAGCCCTAAGACCTCAATTGCGCCAAATCCTAAACTCTGAACCCGGAAGATGACACCCTTAATCCTTAAGTTTAGGGTTTAAGGCTTAGGGTTGAGGGTTTAGGGCTTAGGGCTTAGGGCCCGGTGGAGGGCGAAGGCATTTAAGGTTTGAGGCTTTAGGGTTTAGGGTCTAGGGTTCAGGAATCAGGTTCAGGGCTTAGGGTTCGGGATTAGGGTTTAGCGTTTAGGGTACTATGACCTCTGCCAAGCTGTGGACCTTTGACACTCAGAGCTCCCATCCCAACAGTGGCATGGAACAATGGAACCCATGAGAGGCCCCTAGGGTTTGGGGTTATAGTCCCACTTAAGTAGATAGAATATGGGGTATATGAGGATCATAGTATAATATACCCAAAGCCACATTCTATCTACTTAAGGGGGACTATATAGACATGGATTGATCATGTAGCGGATATATGGGGATGTATGGGGTGAGGGTATGTACTCCTCCAAAGTACCATGAAGGCACCTCTTAGGCCCCGGGAAGAGCAGAGTGGGTTTTCAAAAGGCACCCTTTTTACCATTCCACTTTAATGTGGGGGAGAGTACATTTATGCAAACAAAAATCGCTGCAAAGAGGATGGTCTTGGACCAACCCTTTATCCCCAAGCTACAAACCTGCAGTTCTAAATCCCACGCCTGCACCCTTAACCGCAAGCTTTCAATTCTAAACCCTAAACCCTAAGCTCTGCACCGTAAGCCCTCAAACCTAAGCCCTAAACCTCAAAAGCTACGCCGTAAACCCAAAAACCCAAAGCCCAACCACTTGCCTAGGCCTGCAGCATCCTCCTGCGGCAAAAACCTCCGTGGTCAGCCCAGAGAGGATTCGAGTTTTGAGGGTTTGGCTTCAGGGTGTGGGGTTTGGGGTTTAGGGTTTAGGCTTCAGGGTGTGGGGTTTGGGGTTTAGGGTTTAGGCTTCAGGGTGTGGGGTTTAGGGTTTATGGGCTCGGCCCAATGATTGGGCTACTTAATCAGGGGTTGGCAGGGAATATACAGGGAAGCTATTATGTAGGGATTACGTGGGGATTAGATTCCTTGGTTATTCCCTGCTAACCACCGGTAAGGCTAGGAATCTGGGGCTCCGAACGCAACTTGGTAGGAACCTAGGTTTACGAGTTTAGGGCTTCTGGCTTAGGGCTTATGAGGTTTATGAGGTTTATGGTCAGGGTCTATAGGGTTTAGGATTCGGCTTTGAGGTACTTGGGTTGAGAGCTGGTCTGACACTGATGCTAGAAGGATTCCATCGGGTGTTTGAGGGAGTCAGGTGCAGAGGCGGCTCAGGGTTTGTTTTTAGGATCTAAGGTGTAGGGTTCAGGTATGGGGTTTAGGGCCCTTTGAACGGTATATTATAAGGATATATGGGGTTAAGGATTTAGGGTTTAGGGTTCAGGGCCCTTAGAACGATCTTATAGCATCTTCCCGCCCTATTGGGCTTGTGTTTTAAAGAAAGATGTATTGAACCCCTAAACCCTAAACCCTGGTGAGGGAAAGGAGTGAAAGCTCCAGTAGAACCAGGCCCAAAGCATGGTTTTTCTCTCAAGGGTCCCCCTACTACCCCCTATACCTCATACTAGGTTCCCCCTGAATTACCTTTACCTAGCCCTAAGCAGCCTATGTTTAGGGTAGTGTAAGGGGGGTGGTGTAGGGGAAGCCATGATTCTACGGGAACCCAGGATGACCCTTGAAAGGTTCAGGCACAACGGATAGAATAAGCCCTTTTCAGCTTCCAGCGACATGATTTGTTGTTATTTAGTGTTTAGTGTTGGGGCTTAGGGTTCAGATTTCCGAGTTTGGGGTTCAAGTTCAGGGTTTGGCGTCTGGGGCTTAGGGTTTACTAAGGCCTTGAAGTCTGTCTAGCTTTCGGCCTGGGTACCATTTGGTGTAAGTTTGGCCTCGAGTCTTGAACCCTCAAGCATCATCCCTGATGAAGCATAAGCCGCACAACTTCGGCCCTAAGCCATGAAGCCCGAAAAATTGAACCCTAAACCCCCTAATCCTAAACCCCCTAATCCTAAACCCCCAATTCCTGAACCCTAAATCCTTAACCCCTTAAACTCTAAACCCCGAAGCC